>CAUYRT010064119.1:0-56523 GCA_963574885.1 Lepilemur ruficaudatus | reverse complement strand
TTCATCCTTTTAGCCTGGGAGTTAAGAATACTGACTTGTGTGGGTATTGAAGTAGCCTTTACATATCTTTGCTTCCTTCTCTCCCCTCACCCAGCCTGTAGCATTTATTCATTCACTCAATTTAGGGACCTAACGGTGAAGAAGATACATAAGGTCCTTGCTTTCAAGGATCTTGTATTTTAGTGGGAGGAGACAGATGTAAACAAGTAAACAAAATAATTACCGATAGTGATGGCACCTGGCATTTAGTAGTTTCCCACGATGAGAGAGTTGTTGGTGATGGGAAGTGGGTGTCTGTGCAGCAAGAGCCCCAGTAGGGGAGTGCCTTGTAAAAGGCACACATCTTTCAAAAAGGGCGCACATACACACGTTCCTTATGCTTAGTTACTCCCTGGCTTAACCGTCTCATGCTTAGATGCAACATATGGGTTTTACTTTGTTATTTAGTTATCTAACTTCAAAGAGACTATCAACAATAATGCCTTCCTATGGAAAAATTAATATAGCATCAAGCCATTTTCATAGGTGCTATATTTCTTTTTTTCTCCTTTTTACTTCCCAGGATGAAATGGGGCCTAGAATCAAAGAAGCAATAGGTTTTCTCTATACCTGTAAGAGATTAGCTTTTCGTCATTAAGGATGATGCAAGCAGGAAAACCAAATGCAAGAAAACAGAGATGAAGCCATAGGGGACAATTTCTGATTGTAATAACTGGTTTCTGTTTCATATCACTGAGCAAGATGAGAAAGTTTTACAGAGTTTTATAGAAACAGCTTCCACAGTACTAAAGGATGACCTCACCCTCACTGCCCTTGCCAGGTGCCTAGTCCTGCTGTGAAAACACAGGTTGATTTTCAAAATGAAACAAGCCAGAGTATGGAATGACTTTTTGAGGTGACAGTTGTGGTTCTATTGCCTGTAATTAGCACCTCTTAACCCTCAAACTTGCCTGTGCCTTTTTTAGGCTGTTGAAGCGCAAATCCGAAGTTTTGGACAGACGCCTTCTCAGCTACTCATCGAGCCCCATCCTCCCAGAGGTTCTGCCATGCAAGTGGTAAGTGCTATTTTCACTCTGCTCATTCCTTGCCTCTCTTTCAGACCATGCTTGATAACAGTCTTTTGTGCTGGAGATTCTCCACCGCATCTGGGCCTGTTCTTACTCAATGTTTGTTAACCTGCTAGTAACCAGCAAATGTTATTGCATTCTCTCCTGGAGGCTTTAAGAAGGTAAACATTGCTCCAGGGCTCCAGTATTCCATCCTTTCATGTTTTGTATTATAGAATTAAAAGGTGCATAATTGTCCTGTATCCTCACTCTAGTATAAAGGACTCTAGGCATAGGTTGATAAGTTTTCTGGTTTGATCCTGTGAGTTTGTAGATGAGTTTTGCTATTGTATTTATTCTTTACATCCCAGTATGTTTTTCAGTTGGGAATTTTTTTTTTTTTTTTTTTTTTTGAGACAGAGTCTCACTCTGTTGCCCTGGCTAGAGTGCCCTGGCATCAGCCTAGCTCACAGCAACCTCACACTCCTGGACTCAAGCAATCCTCTGCCTCAGCCTCCCTAGTAGCTGGGACTACAGGCATGCGCCACCATGCCCGGCTAATTTTTTCTCTAGATTTTTAGTTGTCCAGCTAATTTCCTTCTATTTTTTAGTAGAGACCGGGTCTCACTCTTGCTCAGGCTGGTCTCAAACTCCTGAGCTCAAACAATCCTCCCGCCTTGGCCTCCCAGAGTGCTAGGATTACAGGTATGAGCCACCGCACCCGGCCTTCAGTTGGGAATTTTAAAACAAATTCTAATATATAGGATAATGTCACTGAAGGTCAGGCCCACAGGTATACTAAACCACTTAAAACTTGGTGGCTTGAAACAGTGATTTACTTTATTTCTCGTGATTCTGAGGGTTCCGTGGGCATTTCTTCTGCTCTTTTCACCTTGGCTCATACACACACTGCTGGGGGGTGGGCTGAGGTGGTTGAGCTTCTCTTTCAATGTGGTCTTTCCTCCTCAAGGAAGATAGCCCAGGCTACTCCCATGGTAGGAAGAGAGTCCCAAGAGAATGAAGACAGAAGCAACAAGACTTCCTGACTCTTGCTTTTGAACTCACACATTGTTTATGTCATGTTCTGTTGGTCAAAGCAAGTCAAAGCCAGCCCAGAACTAGGGGTAGGAAAATAGACTTGAGCAGCAAAATAATGTGGCCATTCTACCTTTATGGTTCCTGAAATTTCAGGGTGAGAATTCTTCAATGAGAAAAAAAAATTGGCACAGTAACAAGCTGAATTGCCTGATGAACATACTTTTTCTAAAAGGAATAGACGGTAGATATTTTTTTCTTGAATTGTACTTCATAAAAACAGGTTGCTCATTATTGTTTTAAATTAAGAATAGAGAATATAAAATCCATTTCCACAAATATAATGAACAATTTAAGATAAATTCAAATTCCATGCTGTGGCTTAGAATGGCTGGATTTTGACAGATACTAGGAAGGAGAGAGCAGCGGCCAAGAGGGCAGGAGATGGAGATGAGGCCCTGCAACCTCTGGCTCGCTTTTCTTTTCTTTTTTTGCTTTCTCTTCCCACATCGCCTTCTCCTGTGTGCCTTTTTCCTCTTTGTCATTTTCTTTCATCTTCCAAGGTTTTTTCTTTCTTTCTTTAATAATATGAATTAGCCATAAGAATAAACTATAAGCATTTAAAAAATTATTTGCACCAGCTTTTCTCATAAGTATTTTTAAATCAGTGAAATCAGATTTAGATGAACATAAAGGGTGACTTTAGGGGGCAGAAAACTATACACAAAGAGCGAACATTTAGTAAGAACAATGGAAGATAATGCCATAAAAATAGTAAGAATGATTTATGTTTGGGTTCTGGAATTAGTTTTAGTAATAGCTTGTCATTGAGACTCAGGCTGCTTTGGTGCTGGCTAATGGAAGCACCTCCACTGCTCCATTGACTTTCTGCCTGGGTCACTGCACAGCCGTGGTTATTGGGCCAGTGTGGGAGTTCCCACTGCCAAGCCTTCCTCCGTGGCAAAAGGATTATTGGCTCATGGAGGCAGATCAGCTTTGCTATCCCTAGGGTGGGAAGGCTGGGAAGGCACAAGCTCATATAAGGATGTGGGACCGTCTTTCTCATTATCTTTATCCTCTGAATTGAATACCTGAACTCCCTTTCAGACTTGTACGCATTGTGTTTTTCATCTCATGCATATGTCCATAAGAAAGAAAGATGTGTTGAAAAGAAGCTACTAGAGTTGTTAACAAACACACACTTAATCTCAGAAAACAACGAAATTTGGCTAGCATTTTCCTACTTCTACCTCAGACTTGGCTCACAGAGGTACCCCGGATTAAGAGGGTTCGTTTCTTTCATCCCTGTTTTACCAGTTGTTCTGCTCACATGCAGCAGCTGCTATCACTGCAAACTAGCGCAGTAAGGTGGGGTGTGCTTTTTCTTATTGCTAAGGATCCTCGTTTATACTTTTTAGCCAAGGATATGATGGAGTCCCCAAGAGGGTTTCCTGCTGTTTGCCTGCATCAGCAGCTCTAGTCAGGGTAGGGTGTGAGGAACAGACCGGAGGGACAGCTTGTTGTGAGAATGCAGTGGACAAGTCTGGATATAGTGTCTGCAGCTTGCTGTGGAAAGTGGCCTGTCCTTGCCGTGTGGCTAAGAGATGGCTCACTAGAGCCACTGTGTAAACAAGACATTCTTCTTACATGTTAGAGATTTTTTTCGTGTTTTCTTAAGGGCATAAACATTGGAATTATTCAATTTGAGCCTAATTATATTTATAATAGGAGCTGTTAAGCTCAGAAATATGTATGAACTTCCTTTCAGTGAGACTTTATTATTATGTTGTACTCTGATTTTCTCCGAGTTTATAAATTGATTTTAGTAAATATTATTACAAAACTATGCAATTGAAAAATAAGACTTGGTACTCTGAAATGATGTTCATTTCCTTTTCCCAGGAATTCTTTAAAATTAGCTTATAGGATATTTTGTTTGTTGTTGCTCCTTTTTTCTTATTTTTACGTAATTTCACAGAATTCCTTAAAAACCATATAAAGGTTCTTTGTATGACAAAACTTGCATAGTGATATTAAGGTTTTAAAAATGAAAGGTCCACATGTTTATTAATTGTTTTTACTAATATTCAGATAAGTTCCCCCATCAACCATCACTGCACCCTCCACCCCCCCACACACATATGAATATAGCAGAAATTAAAGCCACCTCGTGCTGCGTTAAGTGCATGAGCCATAATATACACCAGGTGTAGTAATTAGCAGGCACACGAAGGCTGCCTATTTGTCTGGTTTTGCTGCTGTTGCTGTATCCCCCTGTGTTTTCACACCATCAGATAGTTGGATTTAATTGAGGCCACATCAGATGAGGCATTACTGACACCTTTAATTGAATGAGCATCCAGGGAGGATTAACTCATAATATTGATTGGCTTTTAGCCACTTGCTCAGAAGGGTGTCTGGGTAGCTTATTAGTTGCCTTTATTTACACCTTTATGCAAAGAGTGCAAATAGGAATTCTTAGTGCAATATGTTTTTCTAAGTACTCTTAATAACTTTTTTAAAAGGACTGATAATAAAAATGCAAATGTATTTAATTTTTTATTACCAGTTCTGAATAAATATGTGTTAAATATATGTGCCTACACATTTACATATACCTGGTGTTTTGAAATATGGTAGTAGGAAAGCAGCCAGAAGCATTTCATCAAAGTGTTTCAATTCTGAATGATACTAATCAGCTATTAGAAAATAGACATGGTAGGTAGGAAAGAATTGCTGAAAATGTACAGTGCAATTATGGTATGATAGCATACTACCACAAAGTATAAATAAAGCCAATAAATCAGAGTAGTGTTATATATGTCTCAGATTATAACATATAAGCTCCAAATCCTTAGTAGTCTTCAAGATTTATTTGCTTTCTGGTTATTAGAACAGACAGTGTTTCATTTAACATTTTCAATTACTTTCTGCTTTTCAAAGGAGAAATCAAAAAAGTCTTGAGGTTTAGTTTTTTTAAACCAAGGGAAGAGAGGCTTTATTTTTCTCTTTATTCCTAGCTATAGCACGAAGCAGTGGCATTTGCATTACAATAGGCTGTGTTTATGACTTGGTATACTATATAAATATATTGTTTTTACAAGTACATTTAATTATGCATTGCTTTGAAGCATCTTTATAATTAAGTTTGTATATTACATTCATAAGTTATTTCTCTACTGTAATAATATATGTAGGCAATCTAACTACTGTTTATAAATATATTTGCTTTAATTATCTCTTTACCTAGTTGTCAAAATCTTCATGCTAACTGAACACAACTTTTGATGGTCCTTGGAAATTACCTTGGTTTGCTGTTCTGCCTATTCTCATTCTTTTCTTATTTATTTTTGAATACTAAAAGACCATTATGTGACACATGATAGCAACTGGAATGGTTTAATGCAATCCCCAATTCTTTGCCTATTTAGAATCTATATCAAATCATTTTTTTTTAGTTTCTCATGGTGGTGGGAATGTAAAGGGAGCTAATTTATAGATTTTTAAAGTGTTCCTGTTAATGTATTCTAGTTCAATTACCAAAAATTTCTACTAATGACAATACGTGAAAAACAGGCAAATCATAATTGCTGTTTCTAGAAGCCTTTCTGCTCACTCTGCTTTCACTTGCAACCTGTGGTAACATGGTCTTCCTCTTCTTTTCCTGCACCTTCTCTCTTTCTTGTCTTTCTTTGTCTTTCTTTCTTGTGTATTTGGGTCTTGTCATGCCCACTCAACAGTATCTCCTCCTGCAGAGTCCATTGATGTTCACAGACCAAGCCCAGCAGGATGTTATCATGGTCCTCAAGTTTCCCTCCAACTCCCCTGTCACTCACGTGGCAGCCAACACCCAGCCTGGTCTGGCAACTCCTGCTGTGATCACGGTCACTGCTAACAGGCTGTTTGCTGTGAACAAGTGGCACAACCTTCCTGGTAAGTAAAGAAATATCGTTATAAGATGCAGTAACTGCTGCATTACTGTATAAACATATTGTAGTATCCACTTAAATATATCTCAACATTTAAGGTTTTAATTTTCGAACATTAGTCTGAATCAAAATGTCAAATAGTTTGAAAGGCTTAAAGAGGTCCCATCTGAGGCATATAGTACAAATGTTAAAATATAACCTATTCTTTAGTATCGGGTTGTTTGTCTTTATCCTTGAAGATACATATTGTTTCTAATATAATATTTTAAAATACTGATGCCCTATATTGTGTCTGTAAATAGTATATATTTATTTATCAAATGTTCCCCTTTTTTACTCATTTACTCAATAAACACTTTTAATTGTCTACTATGTGCCAGAAACTGTACCTTTTTGTGCATGGCATGATAGTATTTGTTGTGGATGATAGGAAAAAGAACCCTTAAATTACACAGCCAAAATACTGCACACCTCTAAGTACTTTCTGTTCTTCTATTAAGTGCTGAAAAGTCATGCTCAACTGAAATAACCATTAGAATCATAAACCGTCCGGGTTTGAAGAGGTATTACAGTTTATGTACTCTAGCCCACATTTTATCAGTGAAGACCGGGGCCCAGGGACCTTGCTTCATTTAGCATCACGTATGCTAAGTCAGTGGCAGAATCTGAACCCAAGCTTTCTGTCTCAGATTTTATGACTACCCCTCTGTAATTTATTGCCTCTCATTGGAGTACAAATGTTGAGACCTGGATTTAGTGCGGTTCTTTTTGGCCATTAGTTAGAAATTTTTTTTTTTTTTTTTTTGGTAAGAAAGAAGAAAATTAAAGTTTTGGAGATTATAGGCTTTTTCCCCCCAAGCCATTGTTTTAGGTAGGAAATTTTTTTAAAGTAGATTTTATTAGTCTGTTATCTTGCCATTTAATCTGTAAAGTATATATAAAGCTTATTAGAGTACCTGAAATGGTTGCAAAAATATAAATTTTTGAAAAAGGACCTCATGCCATTTAAATGAAAGAGCTTTTAGAATGGAACAAAATTGACATTCAAACAAAATTTAGTACATTGACTAAGCTAAATAAGGTGTACCTATCACACAGAATCTGTGGTTGATATCAAAACTAATTAAATATAGCCATTTTCCTGACCATTGGAAAAGAAATGTCAATATTTGATTAGAGAATATATTTCAGAAAGATGGAGACAGTAAAAACTGAGTCAGGTGTTTAATATTATATTACGTCCTTTTATTCCTTTCTCTTTAAGCAAACTTCAGTTATAGAGGTAAATGTGTATGCAAATGACGTATTCTAGGACTAAATATTATAATTTATTTAAGAAATGTGATTTTTGGTTTCTCTAAGTACTACTTCCTTAGAAGAAAAACATCCTGGTGGTATGTTCTATTAAACACTCTAGAGGACTTACCTACTCTGAATACAGTTACCTTAGAGCTTTGCAGATACATCAGGGCCACCACAAATGATGCTTATCCTGGGTGGCTCTGGCAACCCTGAGAAATTCTTCTGTTTAAACAGTGACAGAGCCTGTGAAGAGAGACAAACCTCTTCAACTGCTGGAATGCCCTGACTGCTCTCCACCCCCTGTCTTTAGCCTAGCAAAGAGCTAGCTCAGCAGGAACTAAGCTCGCTCAACCAAAGGGCTGCTAGGCCTCCAGCTCATGTTCAGGATTTTAGGCAACTCCCAAAGCAGGGATGACCAAGCTCCTGACTTTCCTCTTGTCATCAAGCCCATGGCCCTGACTAAAACGTTTGCTTCCCTTAGTACTTGGTGGTGAGGTGTTCTTCTCCACTTCCAGTGTTTCTCTAAATACATAAAGTGATTCAGGGGTCCTGCTGCTGGAGCATGACTTACGGCACATCCAACTATTGCCAGCCCACGCTTTCCTTTCTGTAAGAGCTTGGAGGACTGCACAGTTCTGCAGATTCTTTGCCTGTATTTCTCCTCAGTGACCCTTTACTGTGTCTGTGCCTGTGTCATTAGTGGTGTTTGTCCCCACTCTTTACATTCATTCTGCCTTCACAGTATAACACAGCAACTGTTCAGCAAGTAAATGCAAAGAAAGATAACTTACCATACACCACAGGCAGTTACCTTTCTAGAATGTGACCTCCAATTTGAGCTACACTTACACCTAAGAATATTAAGCATCCATTCTACTAAATCTACGCCTCATTTTAGGTATGTGTACATAAATCTGATTTTTCATCCTATCTTGTGCTACCTTTGCCTGTTAGTATGCCTTGATTTAAAACAAACAAACAAACATGAAAAATCCCTAACAGGTTTTCTTAAAGAAATATCAAATTCATATTATGCTAATTTTTTCTTTTAATTTTAGGTTCGGTTTCTTTTCTGAAGATCTTTGATTTCCATACCACATTCATTAGACAACATTCTGTCATTTCTTTGAGTTGTATGTGAGTCCTGATTTAGAAAAGAAATAATCTTTATCCTCCCTTCTCATTTAAAGGACCTTGAAAAACCTCCAGAAAATAAAATAACAGCAGCTAATGTTTATAGAGCATTTTCTAAGTACTATTTAAATCATTTTTTGTGTATGAACTTAATCCTCTCAACAACCTGAGGATGTAGGTTCTATAATCAGGTTGAACCATATGAAATTGCCTTTTTTATAGGTCAGAATGGTCAGGTATAGGCAATTTGATATGGTCCAACTTAACTCATCTGACCTATTTTACAGATCAGGAAACTGAAGCACAGGGGTTATGTAACTTGCCCAAGGTCACACAGGCAGTCAGTGGCCGAATTGGGATTTGAGGCATGACCAAACCTCCCTAAACTTCTTTCACTGACAGTTTAGTTGTAATGTTTCTATGAACCCAGATTCTCAAAGAAGTAGAGAAAAATTCTCAAGGTTTTAGTGCTGGTTGACACTGGTATTACTGGAAGTGAATGGCACTGTTGGGTAGACCAGAGGCTACAATGCATTTTCCCTGATCATTCCTGGGATTTCTTTACTAGCAGACCCAGTAATCAGCAAAGACTAATACCTTCAGTAACTAAAAGTGAGTCATGGTGGCTTCCTATCTTCAGCTACTTTAGTTTCTCTTACCCATACTCAATTACAGTTTTTAGTGCCAATATTGTACTTAGGTATTTTATCAGTCTTAATGATCTTCCAAACATCCTTAAAAAGTTGGAGTTAACTGGGGCAATATGACGTAATAAGTTCTAAAATAATCTAATGAAGTCATTGAAATGTATCCCTTTTTTTGTTTTAAGAGACAGGGTCTTGCTATGTTGCCCAGGTTGATCTTGAACTCCTGGCCTCAAGTAATCCTCCCACTTCAGCCTTCTGAGTAGCCGGGACCACAGGCACACGCCACCACACCTGGCTGTATTCCATTTTTATTTTCAGTTCCTCAAAGGCAGTCAGAAAGATTTCCTAAAATTTGATGGCATTAAGCAGAACTCTAATACCAACCAAACAGTAATGTAAATGCTTATGAGACTATAAAAGCAGATACTGCCCAATGGCTGAGTTATTTGGGGAAAATAGTTTGGAAAAGGGCCCAGAATTTATTGAAATTATGAAGCTGAAAAGATCATCTATTCCAAACCCTTCATTTTAGGGTTTATGATTTGCCCAAGGTTGCAAGCCCGTGGCAGCTCCTGATTCCTGTATACTTCCTTTCTACCTACATCCTTCCACCTTTCACAGGGAAACAACCTGCAAAACCTCTTTTCAATTACAAAATAAGTATGCCTGAATCTTTAAAACCATTTTGAGAATTGAACAAACTATTCTTAGTATAGATTGATTTTTGTTACTCATTTGCTTCTCAGAGTATTTTTAAATTGAAACCATGGAAATATTAAATATTAATAAAACTTTTTTAAAACCCTCAATCCAATCTTTAAGAAAATATTTCAGCCAAATGCATTTAACTAAAACATCTATCTGTGGATAGCTTGCTTTCTTTTTATTCAGACTTTCAATTGATTGATTCTAAGTGATGGATGAAACATTAAATGTTCCCTGACTTAGAGCTTTCCCTTTCTCCATCATAAATTGACGTTTTTGTGGATCCTTTGTGCTGCAGCATTCAAAACTGCCTTTTTAAGAAGTAACCAAAAAAAATAGTATTTGCTACAGTCAGCAGATGGTTGTCACATTTTGTTTTCAGTGCGCTTTACCACTTAATTTTGTTTTGTTGCAGCATCAGAGGTTGCCAGTCAAGCATCTGCTATAGCTTATGGCCCAGGACTGGAGCCACTGCTGATGGCACATGTTCAGAACAGCACTAATCTAAAATAAATGTTTAATAAGCTAACCATAAAAGCACCTGGATTTTTGTTCTTTAAATTTCACAAAACTGCATGAGAGATTTGGAGGTTGGAAACAATTTTACATAAGGTTCGACTTATGCATTTTTATGTAGTTTAGTATATGAAAAATAATGCTTTTTTTTTTTTAATCTTTTGTGAATTCCAGCTCATCAAGGTGCTGTACAAGACCAGCCATACCAGCTGCCAGTGGAAATCGATCCTCTCATAGGTCTGTCACTTCCTTCTTTCTTTGCGATTCATTAAGCTCTGTATGGTGGCCCTGAAGTGTAGATTACAGTTGTTTTTCACTTGCTGGTTGCTGGGAATGGAATTTTCCTGATAAACCATTTGCATGCAAATTGGAATGCAATGAGCTGTGGCTATGCTGGTATTTCATCAACTCCCCCTCGTTGGTTTGCCTAATTTGAACAGGCCTAGGACGAGTGTCACTGAAAATTAATATGGATGCTGTAATAATGTGTGATTGAGAATGCGCATGAAGTACTGTCAGGATAATATTGGATCTTTTCATCACTCAGACTTGTTGATGAGCAGGAGCGAGGCACGTGATGATGAATTGGTGCACTGGTAATGTGATGGAGCTCCTTTGCTAGGAAAATTTTCATAATAACAGTGGGGTTCTTAGCAGCACTGTGTTGTGAAAAATAAAACTGTAATGCCAGGGTTTCATCATTAAAGGAGATCAATTCTTTCTTCCTGGACCCTCTATTCAGTCTGAGGGGATTAATGTGCAATTGCAGAGCAGTTTCAAAGTTGAAATATATTGCCCAGCCAATGGTAGTGTTAAGATATTTGTATTCATTTTCCTAGGGTCCTATAGCCCAATAAATTGCCATTGGAGGTTAAATTTGTTCAGGAGGGAAAAAAATAGGGAGGAGACCAGAAAGAGCCATTGGGATGAAATGAGCATCTGTAGCAGATGACTTAGACTACTTAATTACTGTTATGCTTTTTGAATAGGTTAGTTGAAATCTCTAGTTTAGCGTTTTTCATCCTTATGTGAGGGGATTTCAAATGTGTCATCACTAAGAATGTTAAGCTTTGATTTTGAAGATGCTATTCAATACCTTTTAGGATAAAAAATTTAATTGCCTACCTGTGCTACCAGCATGGATATTTATCTTGTAATTTTGTCAAACGTCCCTGGCACAAGTAAATTTGTTAGAATTTTAAAGTTTTTAAAGAAAGCATATGAATGAGCAGGTTTATTATTTTGAAATCCAAGATGTTCCCTCTATGTAGTTACCTTTTTTCTTTTTTATCTTTAAAACCGTTGTTTCAATAGAGAGTTAAATGCATACCATTCACAAATGGACTATCAGGATGAACAAAAATAACCTTAAGCTCAAAACCAATTCATTTATCATTTCCCCAAGTATAAGCAAAAATTTAAGACATATTATCTACATGAAGGATAAATACTACTCTGGTTCCTAAATCTTGTTTTGTTTTAAGTAGATATGATTTGTCATATATATTTTAAAAATGCTCACTTGAGTAGTTTTAAAAGTCAGGAAAAAGCCTATTTGCTAGGTCATTTAAAGCAATATTTCTGAATTAGACTCATTGTCTGCTTTACAACTTGACAATGAATATCCTATAGTGTAAAGTCTAATTCAATGAATTGAACAATTGTAACCCTTTAGGCTAAGCACAGGTAAATTTTTTTGGTAAATGGCCAGATAGTAAATATAAGCTTTGTGGGCCATAAGATCTCAGATACAACTACAGTTTGAGCATCCCCTAATCTGAAAATCTGAAGTGATCCAAAATCTGAAACTTTTTGAATGCTGACATGACACCACAAGTGAAAAATTCTACACCTGACCTCATGTGACAGGTCACAGTCAAAACATAACCAAAACTTTGTTTCATGAATAAAATTATTAAAAATATTATATAAAAGTACCATAAGACTATGTGTATAAGGTACATATGAACCATAAATTAATTTTGTGTTTAGATTTGGGACTCATCCCCAGGATATCTCAATACATGCAGCTATTCTAAAATCTAAAAAAAATCTGATATCCAAAACACTTCTGGTCCCAAGCATTTCAGATAAGGTCTACTCAACTTGTATTTAATTCTGCCATTATTGCACAAAGCCACCATAGACAAAATATAAACAAATAAGCATGGCTGTGTTCCAGTAAAACTTCATATACAAAACCAAGCACTGTCTGGATTTGGCCTTTGGGCCATAGTTTTGCCATCCCTGTTCTAGATCACTGGTCATCAGACTCTTCTTTTACCCCCTAAAATAACTGTTTAAAACTATGTACCTTCTCATACATTTTTAAGTTGACATCTGAAAGTTTTTATCACAAGTGTAAATAGTTGCAAAGGTTACAATTTCTGGCATAGTGTAAAAAAAACTTTAGTATATCCAATGGAATGTAAATATCAGAGTGAATTGATACTCAACATTTTCTGATTTAAAAAAGTACATAAAAAAGCTCTTAACAGTTGAAAATTTCACATTATTCCTTTTTCATCTTGAATTTATATTTTCATTCTACTTCACCCATGTAATTTTATCTTAACTTTAAAAAATTGATTATCCTATTATGCTTTCAGCAATAAAAATATGGAAAATTAAACATGTATATAAATTTAAGTTTAAAAATTTCCTATGACCATAAGGCTCAGCTTTTTAAAAAACTAATCTGCACTGAGTGATCATTGCAAATATTAATATATACCTACAATTATAAAATTTAATAAACATTTATTAAACATAAAAAATGAACATTTATTGGAAATACATCTTTAATGAAATGGATGGGGATTTCTCCCCCAACTAGCTAATCTATTCATGGATAAACATTATTTATTGCTGAGTGAGACAGGATTTGTCAACAGGTCTATCATATTTGTGTGTTTTTATAAATAGAAGCTCTGAGGAATGTTACATAAGAGAATAGATGGGAAAAGAAGAGTTTTAATAGTGCCACTCAAATCTTTGAACTCTTTCTGTTAGTGGCAAAATTCATATAGCAATCTATTATTAAGAATTATTTCTATGGTATATTATTAAATTATCATTTTAACAATCTATCATTAAAACTTATTTTTAATGATCTACCAATTGACAGCACGATTAGATCCTCATTACATTTTATTGAAAGCAATGAATTAGAAACCACCTAACCTGCAGAATGATTTGATACCTAGGCATTCACTTTTCAGTATCACATTAATATTTTGAATTGTCCTTTTTTTGGCTCTCAAGAGATTTTTATACTGTGGGGTAAATCACCATAGTAAGATTCTGCATGGAAGGGAAATATGCCTTTATTTTTTCTAGTGGAAGAAGGGCATGAGGGAAGATAAGAAAAGAAAACTCACAGGAGAGTTCTCAGGCAAGAGAATATATGACAGTTGAGGAACTAGAAATTGATTTCCTTTAAAACTATATGAACTTGTGTATCTCTTGGGAAGTCTAATACCCCTAGGGGTATGCATGCCCCAGTTTGAAAACTGCTATTTAGACAAATATACCTTAGACGGATGGGGGACTTCGCAGTGTTAAATTACAAGTAAGCACTTGCTTGGAAAATAGTTGATCTGAATGCTGAGGTGGCATCAGCCTTTACTCATGGGTACTTTGTGGTCACTCAGTTCAAAATTATACACATACCCCCATCTGTTGAGGAGGTCCTCTCAAGAGATCACCCTCCCAAAGAATGACCAGTGAAAGTTTATATCATAGGAGCAGAAGTCTTATAAACACTGACAAAAATAAACATTTTTACAGTTCTCATGTGGAATGAAGTACTGTAGCAACCAGTGAAGAAAGTACCAGATACCTTGTTTTAATTGCTATGTTTCTTGGAATTCAAAAAAAAAATTATCACACAGCTTCACTGCAGTGGGATACTGTCTCTCTGTGATATACTATGTTATCCATAAAAGCTTTTCTCATCTGCCAGCAACTTCCCTTTGTGTAGAAAGAGAGGGGAAAATGATTCCCAGCTAAAATTCTGCCCTTTTTAAACTGCCTGTGTAAAACTGCCTGTAAAAAACAGCTATCACTTTTTAGCCCATTATTCCTCCAAAAGCATATGAAGCCTACAGTTATCTAATAATCTTGAATGGCTGAATTGTATCAACAGACACCAGCAGAATTGTGCAGTATTGCACGTGTATATGTAGTTTTCTGTGCTGTGTATGCCACAAGGGCAGGGGACACTTCAGTCCTCTGTGTCTCTGGTGGTTCCCAGAACAGCACTGGAGAGTATTTTGAATACCTTTTTTCTTCTGCTTTATTTTCTGAGCTTTATATTAAGCTACTCACATTAACTTAGTTATTACATACAATGAATATAATACAGATATTTTTCTATTTTTAATTTTTATCAATAATGTGTACGATTTTTTTTCAAAAAATTGAAAATTATGATAAAAAGCTTAATAATCAGGTGGAGAAATTTGTATTGTTTGTTTTTATTTCTGGTATAACCAAGTTTCTTTATCAGTACAAGAACTATTATTTGTATTGGAAGAATGATGGTAAAATAAACCCTCAGATCACTAGAAACAAAGCTTTCTATTTCATTGGCCTCAATGCCAAAAACGGCATCTCAGTGAAAATTCTTTTTCTGATAATGGCACACTTGATAGTGTATTTCTAGGCGATTATTACTCTTCCCATGTGCTTGGTGTTGCTCTACACCTGACCTTTTGCCTTGTGACAAACCACATCTCAGGTGCTCTGTAGCACTTTGGAAACACACTGCCAGGCTGTCTTGTTTTATTGCTTAAATAAGGAGTAAGAAAGTGGCAGTCTGCTGTGCTTTGACTTTTTCAATTACAAGAATCTTTAATAAATAGTCATTCTGTCCTTTCCTTACATGCAAGTGCAGCTGTAAACAGGGGCAATGGGAGTTCCCATCCAGTCAAATTAAAGACCCGTTAAAGCCAAAGTAGTACAAGATGCTGCAATATTTCAAATATATGACATTTAAATCCTAATATCTCTTCCTTGTGACAAAATGTTAAAGGTAATAGATTGTCACAACATGAACCATTCTCATGACAATACACGTAATGAGATTGTCAGAAACACAAACCTAACTGTGATGCAATCTGGAGATTGTAATCTAGTTTGGTCCTGCCCAAGAGCTAGAAAGCATGTTCTGTGGATTGTATACGATTTTTAAATTGTAGGATGTTATTATTTCTTTCCTCTGAGCAAAATTTTTTACTGAGATGTTGAATTTAGCTGCCTAGATTCTTCCAGCAATCAGATATGTTTTCCTATTTGGTTTTTAAAATATCACTGTTCTTAAAATTAAAGATCAAGTATTCTTATCTTGGAACATGTCTCTGCTCCTCCTTCACTCCCAACTCCCAGTAGGACAGACTATAGGATTTCTTTGCCTGTGTGTGTTTACTGGGCATTTTTTCCCTCTATTCTCACAGCCGGCAATACAGGAATGCACAAAAGGCAAATCACCGACCTTTTAGACCAAAGTATTCAAGTGCATTCCCAGTGCTTTGTCATCACTTCAGACAACCGCTATATTCTCATCTGTGGCTTCTGGGATAAGAGTTTCCGAGTCTATTCTACAGACACAGGTAATTTTTATTTCCTTTATCAGTGAACTAAAGTTTACTACAAGTAGCATTGAGAGACTTAGAATGCTTTCTCATCTTCTTCCTTCAAAAATTATACAATTTTAAAATTTATAAAATAAGGAAAAGAAGACATTGTCTTCCCCTTTCAAGTAATAATCTATTATATATTCCACTATTAAATTAGCTTCAGTATGTTTTTAAGAGGCAGTTTTTTTATAGTAGGTTTGTCTTCCAAGCTCATGCTTACAGAATAAAGTGATTGATTTTTGAAGGCAAATCCTGGTATACAAATACCATACATGAGCATTTGCATCATCTTGTGGCAAGAGCACATACAAATAAGTGTATTTTCTCACTTATATATTATTAAAAGGATTTTCTTTTTCTTACTAAAAAGACTCATTAAGTACATCTCTTGGCAGTAGTTGCCTCTACCCAGTTCTGCAGAGAATCTTGTTGGAAGCTGTACCATCATGAAGAAAAGTAGCTGACCACTGATTTTATGTGTGACAGGAGCTCTGGTTAAGATTTGAAAGTTTAAGTCTACAGATTCATTTGCATGCATCTTCATAAGAGACAAACGAAGCCCAACTCAGTATTATGATAGGAAATCTAAGCCAGTAAATGTTTATAAATTTTTGCATATAGAAAATTGAGAAATATTGAGAAATTTAATGGTTTCTCTTAAAATATTTTAGAAACTTACAGAGAATGAAATAAACTTACAGTAAATATGTAGTTGAATATTTAAAATAATTAAAATTAGATATTAATGCGTTAGAACTAATTGATAATACAGTCACGTATTGCTTAGCAATGGGCATACATTATGAGAAATGTGTCATTAGGTAACTTTGTCAATGTGTGAACATCATAGAGTGCACTCACACAAACCTACATGGTACAGCTACTACACACCTAGGCTCTATGGTATATAGCCCATTGCTCCTAGGCTACAAGCCTGTACAGCATGTTACTGTATTAAAGACTATAGGGGCAGCTGTAACAGAATGGTAAGTATTTATGTATCTAAACATATCTAAACATAGAAAAAGTACAGTAAAATACACACAAATCATTGAAAAAAATGGTATATGTAGGTAAGGCACTTACCATGAATACAGCTTTCAGGACTGAAAGTTGCTCTGGGTAAGTGCGTGGTGAGTGAATGTGAAGGTCTAGGACATTATTCTACACTACTGTACACTTTATAAACACTGTACACTTAGGCTACACTAAATGTACACAAAACTATTTTTCTTCAATAATAAATTAACCTTAGCTTACTATAACTTTTTTACTTTAAAAACTCTTTAATGTTTTGAAACTTTTTTACTCTTTTGAAATAACAGTTAGCTTAAAACACAAACATGTTGTAAAGCTGTACAAAAATATTTTCTTTATATCCTTATTCTATAAGCTGTTTTATATTTTTAATTTTTTTTTTTACTTTTTAAACTTTTTTTTTTCTTTTTTTTTAAGACAGAGTCTCACTGTGTTGCCCAGGCTAGAGTGCTGTGGCGTCAGCCTAGCTCTCAGCAACCTCAGACTCGTGGGCTCAAGCCATCCTCCTGCCTCAGCCTCTCAAGTAACTGGGACTACAGGCATGCGCCACCATGCCAGGCTAATTTTTTCTATATATTTTTAGTTGGCCAATTAATTTATTTCTATTTTTAGGAAAGATGGGGTCTCACTCTTGCTCAGGCTGGTTTTGAACTCCTGACCTTAAGCGATCCTCCTGCCTCGGCTTCCCAGAGTGCTAGGATTACAGGCATGAGCCACCACGCCAGGCCAACTTTTTAAACTTTTTTGTTAAAAATTAAGATACAAACACACACATTCGCCTACACAGGGTCAGGATCAATATCACTGTATTCCACCTCCACATCTTGTCCCACTGGAAGGTCTTAAGGGCCAATAACTTGCATGGAGCTGTCATTTCCTGTGACAACAATGCCTTCTGGAATACTTACTAAAGTCCTGCTTGCTATTTTAACATTAACTTCTTGAAAGTGGAAGGGGTACACTCTAAAATAAAGATTAAAAGTATAGGATAGTAAAGTACAAAAACCAGTAACAGTCGTTTATTATCATTATCAAGTATTATGTACTGTACGTAACTGTATGTTCTATACTTTTATATGACTGGCAGTGCAGTAGGTTTGTTTACACCAGCATCACCACAAACATGTGCATAATGCATTGCTTTACCATGTCATGATGTCTGTGATATCACTAGGTGATAGGATTTTTCAGCTCCATTATAATCTCATGGGACCACCATCGTGTATGCAGTCCATCACTGACCAAAAAGTTGTTATGCAGCACATTACTGTATATTATGAAAGTAGATATTTCAACTGAAACAAAGATCTTACATGGATCTTGATTAAATTTTGTGGAAAGGGAAATTATTTTTTCTTTTTCTTTTTTTTTCTTTTTTGAGACAGGGTCTCACTTTGTTGCCAAGGCTACAGTACAATGGTGTAATGATAGCTCACTGCAACCTCCAACCCCTGGGCTCCAAGCAATCCTCCTACCTCAACCTCCCAGTGGCTGGGGGCACAGGCGCACGCCACGACACTCAGCTAATTTTTCTGTTTTTTTGGAGAGACAGGATCTTGCTATGTTGTTTAGGCTGGTCTCGAACTTCTGGCCTCAAGCAGTCCTCCCGCCTCAACCTCCCAAAGTGCTAGAATTACAGGCATTAGCTACCTTGCCTGGCTGGGAAATTCTTTTTTTAATTGAAATTTCTAGCTAACTAAATGCTTTTCAGTGAATTATCTTTATCTTGTTGTTAATAATCTTTATAAATTGTATGAGTCCATGTTCCTGCTTTAGTAAATATAGTATATTGAACAATTAAGGAGTTTGTCCTTGAATAAGGATACAACTTGTTTGTGAATTTTTAGGATAGTAGTGTAACATAGCTATGGCAGAGTAAGGAAAAATACTTGAATATGTACTGTTCCTACAATAAACCCTAGAAATTGTTTTTAGGCATGATTCTGTTTATATTTTGTTTAATGAAATTGATTATCTAGTTTTCTCATAATTTGCATCTTTATTCTGTAGGTCCAGGAACATTATCATTCAAGCCTTTCTGATTATTTGGGTTTTCACTAGATGTTTAAGGCTATGAGGTGGATTACTGTTGAAACTAAAACTCCTTTAACATTCTCTAAAAATGCAATGGCAATTGATAAGTTTTCCTAAGATATATTTATTCTTGTAATAAATTTTCTCTGATTTAATCATAATTGAAGTTTTAGCCTTTTCAATGATAACCTTATTATTTGACCTCAAATCGTGCTCTCTCTTTGCACAAACTTTGAGGTTAAACTGGTTGCATCCTCTCACAAGATCTTCTTAAATATTCGTCTAGATTGCATATTGTTTTTTTCACACATTTAAAAAAGTTATTAGTTATTATAAAATTTTTAAATGTAAGAATGAATTTTATACAGAATTTTACCGTGTAAAGTTGGTTTACAGTTCTATTAATATTGACAATGCATAGAGTAATGTAACCACCACCATAATCAAGGTGCAGAGCCCCCAAATTCCCTTTGTGCTGCCTACTAGAAGTCAACTTTTTACCCCATCCTCAGCCTTCTGGCAACCACTGATCTATTCCTCATCTGGTTTTGCCTTTTCCAGAATGTCCTATAAGCAGAATCATAAATCATGTCAATCTTTGGTTTTGACATTTGAGGTTTTTTTAGTTTGTTGACATTCCATATTGTTTTTTAAAGACATTGAATATTAATATTTGTAAGGTAAAGCTAACTTCATTTTCATATAATACTAATAATTAAAATAATTTCTATATTCACATAGCTTTTTAGAATTTACAAAATTCTTTCACATATTTGATACTGTTTCAGTCTCACAATAATCCTGTGAGGTAAACAGGCATCCTTATACCTATTTTTCAGATGACAAAACTGAGGTTTAGAGTTTAAGTAACTTGTTGACATTTATGTAGCTAATGGTCCTGGCTCTTCTGACTTTAAATGTAGCATTCTTTGTGATTATACCATATTGTCATATAGAGCTGTTACCAATCATTGCTTAATTTGAAAAATGCTGTAATTTGTAACACTAAGTTCCTAGTGTATCTGACATGTTACATTATACTTAATAAACTAGATACCATTCTTTCCTGTGTTTCCAAAAATCAAATATACTAGTTTAAAAAATTGTGTGTGTGCATAAAACATTTTCATAAGGAGTAGCTTTATTTTAAACATCATTTCAGTGGGACTGACTTAGCTTATGGAATAAAAATATTTATACTTGCCAGAAAACTTGTTTAAAAAAACAACAACCAACTCAAATGATAGTCCTGGTATCTTTCTTAATATCTTGTATATAAACTCTGATGCTAGTTTTACTTAAAATAATTTCAGTTAGGGTAAATACATGTTTATGTTTTTATGACAACAGGAATATTAAATATTTTCCCCTAAGTTTAACGGAAAAGGGAAAAATTGCATGATCAGGAATATGTAATGGCAAAGATATCACAAGTGTTGAATTCAATTATATTTTAGCACACAAGCCAAAAAAAAAAAAATCCTTCACTTATTAGATTTGGGGGGAGGGAGGAGAAACACGGGTTGTAACAGGAAATTCTTTAAACATAAATCATGTTTTCGGGGCACAACCAGAACAGCAGAGGCAACAATAAAACCTTCCCCCAGCAGTCGGAATTATTTTCAGGCCACATTTTAGATTCAGTAGTGCAGAGTCCTGAGCTTGAATTTTTTTATTTGTAGCACAGCTGTCAAATAAAACATTAACTAGAAAATTTGTTCTGTCAAAAAAGGGATATTCTGGTGCTTGTGGTAATATTTGATATTAGTGTGTGGAGAGGTGGACTGGTATTAAAGGAAACAAAAAATAAAGGTTGAGGAACACTTATGAGATTATCAGAAAATAATTTACCAAAAAGAACAGCAGGTATTTATATGCTGTGATTTATTTAGAAGGAGTGAACCTCAACCTCATAGCAATAACAAATACTGCTGAGGAAGGCTGCCAGAACAGGAAAAAGTAAACTTAAAAAAATAATGTTTTCCAGAGTTGAGTGCAAAGTATAAATCGTAGAGAATAAAGTTAATTTGTATTAATATATGAAACCCTTTAGATGAAACTACTTAAATGTCGCTCTCACATTTAGATCCTCCCTGACACCCAGTCTAAATTTGTTTCACCTTGTTATTTTCACTGATCCTCACTTGTTCTTTTTATAATACTTATCATTATTCATAATTATATATCTGTGTTTGTTGCCTAATATCTGTCTGCCCCACAAGACAGTAAATGTCGTGAGGGGAGAGAAAATCTGTTAGTTCGCCACTATATCCAGGTAAGAAGGCCTAATGCTTGGCACATAGTAGGTGCTAAGTAAATATTTGTTGAATGATAACTAATTGTGGTAACTTTTAGGGCAACAATTATAACACTAGAAAACGGAACCACAGTGCCTGAGTGTACATTTTCCTCACACTGACATTGGAGAAACAGAGCAGTGACTTAACTAAGAAGAATTAACATGTGAATCTTGGAAAAGTTTGCCTCTGTGTTTAATCTATCCCACCTTTATAGCTAAATGTTTCCGCTTTATCCTCACTAGTTGGAAATTAAGCTACTGAAGTGAATAGCTGTTTTTTGCAAGGCTCCTGGTACACAAGGAATACCTGGGTTTCCTCTGTGCCATCTGCTTCAAGTGCCTGGTTAGTTGTAATTATTTCACTCATCCTCACTCCTACAGCTCATTGAGTTGTTGGATTCCAAATCTTAAATAAGCCTAGCCCTAAATAGCCTATTTAAGTCGCTCCTACAGTTTATGGGCTCTTAGCATTTGGTATAGGCTAAAGCAGAAATCACCGTACAAGACTCTGATCAAAACATCATAATATGATGTATTGTTTCTTTCATTAGTTAAAATACATTGATTTAACCTTTGGTTTTCTAATTATTAATAACAGTACATTCAGCTACCTAGTTTTTGTCTTAACCTATGTAAGGCCTTCGTGTAATTTAACCCCACCCATTTTACCACTAAACCCGCCCACTCTGTTCTTCACATAAACTGGAAATGAAGTGAGCATTATTATATTTTTCATATTTAATTTACTCTTTAACTTTTTTTATTCTAGAAAGTCTTGAATTCTTCTTACCATATTCTTTATTGATATAAGCTAGTTTTTTAACTGAAATGTTTTGGTGTCAATTTAAAAGGTTGAAGAAATTCAGAAGTGAACGATCTGAACACTTAGCAGTTAAAACATCTGCTTTGACCGAGTCTTTGCTCCCCCTTAGTCACAAGAGAAAAAATATACTTTATTAATTTTGCAATTTGAGATTGAAATGAATCTGATTTTACATTTACTAGAAGTAGGCTATGTGTATGACTGCCACTCATGAATGAAAACCTGTATTTGACTTTCCACCTGATGTAGATAAAGTATGTTTCAGTATTTTTTATTTCTAAATTTCTAGCCTTTATAATAAGCCTCAGGTTTATTAAGGAAACAAGAATTTAAAAATTTAATGTAAATACTTTCTTGGTTACATTTGCTATTATCTTGAAACGTGAAATACCTTGAGGTGCCAAAACTTGAGACCTTAATCTTCTGAAAAGTTTATAATGTATTCCAAGTTCAACATAAACTTTTTAGGCATTTTAGTTTTTTTCAGGTCAGTAGTGTTTTTTCTTGAACATCTGAGTTACATTTTTATGGCCTCACTGAACATTTGTTAAAAAAGAGAAAGCTACGATGAATATTAAAGCGTAGAAATTCTATGACATTCATTTGTAGAGTATGTAGACATTTCAAAGGAACATGTTAGCTAGAAACTATAGGGATGGAATGGAGGTGCTGCCACAGATATTTAATTCTTTAGGCAAATTTGTGTGAATTATAACCACTATCTCTGGTTAAACAAAGATTCTAAAAGGTGAGGGCTTTACTTTTTTCTTGATGCCTTTATGTGACCAACTCTTCCTGTATTTGAGGCCCTAATATCCAGTAAGTAAGTTGAAGTCTGAATTACAGAGTACTTTTACAGAAAGGCGACTAAGTTTTGTTTCATTTTGAATCATGTAGAGTAACTCAAGAAAGTAGTGGAGGTTCCTCTCCACTATCCCAGTCATTACTATTAAACCGCCATAATCTTGATTTCAAAATCACTCCCTGAGGAATTTTCATCATTCTGACAATTAAAACAAAGAAGGAATGACCTGGCTCAAATTGGAAACACAATAACATCAGTTCTTTCATCAAAATTTCCACGTAATCCTTATTTGAAAAATCAGAAGCTCTCCAAAGTGACTTATATCATCCTTGTATAGATCACTTAAAAAGAAAGAAGAAATACATTAGATCTTCACTAATTCAGAGACAAGTTTTTATTAGTGAAGTCTGAATTACAGAGTACTTTTACAGAAAGGCAACTAAGTTTTGTTTTATTTCATGTAGAGTACCTCAAGAAAAGTGTTAAAATGTTCCAAAGGTTTCTCCTGGTCCTGCTTTGAATCAGTAAACATGATTCATTGGTAATTTATAGTAGCCATTTATAATACAATGATACAGTATCATGGTCCTCAAATAGTTTCATTGAAATAGTTTTAACATATGTCTTCTCAAAAATGTTATCGCCATTCAATTGGTTTTTTTGTGGTTAGTATTCAAAGAAAACGTTTAGTTTAGACTGGGTCAAATTATCATAAAATCTGAATTATCAGAATCTAAGTTATTATGGTTTCATTGTCTTATAAGTTATCTGTTCACTGGACATTTATTTTTTAATAGCAATTTTAAAGAAAATTGTTTTACATTTCAGGAAAATTGACCCAAGTGGTGTTTGGCCACTGGGATGTCGTCACTTGCCTCGCTCGTTCAGAGTCATATATTGGGGGAAATTGCTACATTCTCTCAGGGTCACGTGATGCAACCCTTTTGCTGTGGTACTGGAATGGAAAAAGCAGTGGGATTGGAGATAACCCAGGCAGTAAGTATGATTTATTTTTTAAAGTAAACTTTTACAAGTGGTGTAGAATAACATTTTGCAATAAAGTTACCTTTTCAGTATGGTAAGAGTGAAACTGAATTGTCAAGTATTTTTAATTTCTTAGTTATAATTTAAGAAAGATCTGGACGGCACCATTATTAACATGTGACCATTGATAATTAAAATGCAAGCACGAAATCTCATTTTTCATGTTATAGGTTATTCTTACGAGCCAAAAATGCTAATTCTTCATTGGAAATGGCTGTCACCAAATAAAAGAGAAGTGTTTTATTCCCAAACAATAAGATATAGCATAAAAGAGCAATCACATATTATCTTGTTTATGGAATTCATATTTTTAAAGAGCAAAATAAAAATTATAATTTCATGGAAACAAACCAGTCTTTATAAAATTATGCTTTCATTTACATATTAAAAGATAAAACAGGTCATAAAAGGCCAATATGGAATATTCAAATTGGCTGTTGGTTTTTCAGATGGGAAATGAAAATGTTCACCAACAGCCTTAAACATCTTTATGAAACTATGCTGAAGGCAGTAAAACAAAAAATGTGTAACCATTTAAAATTGTAATTCACAGAAGGCAAAAAAGGAAGCAGCTACCATTAAAACCAATGGCACACAGCTGCAGAAAAGAAATGGCTTTAGAAAAACACATTAAGAAGTAGGAAAAAACAATTAAAGGGACCACCTGAAAAATGAGAATTTAATTAAAATGATTATGACAACACTGAAGAGTTCCTGCAAGAGTAGCTTTAGATTTTTACCTCATAAGGTAGAGCATTTTAACTGCTCTTAAATATTTACAATTTCTTAATTTAAAGCAAGTTGCAACGTATTTGGTTAAGGAAGGATCGCGTTGCTCCTGATTACTTTACCTGAATATGCTGGTCCTTCTTTTTGTCACTCAGCCTCAAATTGTGGAATGGTCTGAATGTGTTTAAGTCCATCATATTTTAGATTGACTTCTCAAAGCTGTGCTTAAATGTGTAATAGTTGTATGAAAGCAAAACCTTTTTTCAAAAAATTTAGTCAAATGCTAGTATAATTTTAAAGGAAATATATGCAAAGTATTTTACAAAGATTTTTCTTCCTATTATATACATTAGAGATGTTGTTTGATGTGGATAGTAAACACAGCTTTTATTCAATGAACCTCTCATATATATTTCTTATTTTAATCAAAAAAGGAGAATTTCCTACTTGAATAGAATATGAAAAATAATCTTAATGCTTTGATCCTGTGACTAGTACAGACTTTGTGATCAAATCAAATTTTAGGCTCTCTGTGTATATACGGGGGAGAGTGTGGATGTGGGTATTTCACATATTTATACAAATATCTCTATTTTGTACATAATTACAATAAAAATTTTAAAGATGTAAATTTCAGGGATTTTGTTTTTCATAATTTTTTTGAAAAGTACTTCATGTTCTTTTCAACATGGATAAGACATTCTGGTCCTTCTTCCTTTTTGCCATTTTGGGATGAGTGACTACTTTCAATTTCTTTTTTCCTGTCTCTGTAAACCCAGTTACCGAGATTCACTAAATTATCTCAGGCAAACCTAGATTTGACATAGATAATAAATCTACCATTTTGTTATTTATCTCAAAATATTTAGGAAGAACTTTTTCTTGACTTAAAATAATGTAAGACGTTTCATGCACATACAGAAATCTAAAACACAAGATATTGAGGTTGTTTTTTTACTTAATCATGTTCTATGTTATACATAGTCACTACCAACGTGTATTCAGAGAAGCAGCTAAAAGCTTATTAGCTACACTCATATGTAATTGCTGTTGTAGTTCAGAAATGTAAGTATATTTTAAAATTAGGAATTTTCAGCTTTTTCAGAAAGAAGAAAGTATGATATATATTATATATGCTCATATTTAAATATATTTAAATACCTTATAACTCAACATAGAGATGTTTTTCACATGCATGTCCTTTAAAAAATGAATCACGTAGAACTGACCAAATCCTGGAGTTTGTAGTAAAAAAAAAAAACTAAGTTCCAAGCTTTGCTGTGGTCTTTCTGTCTTGTCTATAAAATGAAAGCAACAACAGTAACTGACTTAATGTGTTATCAGAAGCACAGGATGCTTAGAGCAAATAAATCACCACAAAAACACCATCTTGTTGGCATTAGAGTACATATTATAATGTTATATTTTTCATAAAGCACTTCATCTATACCCTCTCATTGTCTGCAGTGTGGTGGAGATTAACTCCTAGTAATGCTGATAATGAAAAGAAAAAAATAAAAGAATAATATAATAGCACATCTAATAAAAATTTTAGAAAATTGTAGTGTATCTTGACTAAATTAAATTACCTTTCTCAAAGTGAACCTCATCCTTTCTGGCCCTTTTATAATGTCTGATGTTCCAATTTAATTTTGCTTTAGCTTTCAAAGATGAATATGGGAGAAAGACAAATAGGCACTTTTTCTTATGATGAGAATTTACACACATTAAAATAGAAAAAAAAACAGTCTAAGCTTTTCAAAATAAAATGACAGACAAAAACAAAGGCATTTGTACCGTGTGTAAACTGTTTCAAATATTCATGCAAGCTGGTTCGCATTTTATAAGACTGGCTCATTGATGGTTCCACGATGCAGCGGCTGAAGCCAGAGCTTCTCAGATGAGGGGTTTTAGGTTATGCTTGTTCCTATATTGTTTCTTTTAGACACAATATAAATGACCTTTAAGAAGTGGTCAGGCTTTTATATACATATACTTGCAATATGTGGTATAAATACACAAAATGCCTCAACTTTAAATTTTTTATTTTAGACTTTTTCTTTCTTGACGGGAAAATAAATAAATGAAGGAAGACTAGGCTATTGCTTTTTCTATATTTTATAGGTCTCATTTAGGTATTTAGTTTTTTTTAATTTAAAAAATCATAAAAATAGGTAGTAACTTTACTTTCTAGAGTTATAAGCCTACATACACCATTTTCTCCAAATCTAATATGGGTGCTATATGTAAAGTTGATAGCTGTGTAACTATTTTTTCAAAATATCATGTTATCCAATATTAATATATGTGTTGCTTTGGCAAAATCAGGCTAATTCATATTGAATAAAACTCAAATTGTCTACTTTAGGGCTTTTAAAAAGACAAAAATGTTTTATGAAAGCTGCCTGGATTACATAGCAAAAGGTTTGTTTTCTTGTATGCCAGATACTTTTTCATCTTTGACTGTATTATCTTGTGATAGTTATCTCCTGTGCATGCACTTTTGTCAATAAGAAGAAAAACTAAAATAGGATTCCATTTAATTGTGGATGTTTTTTTATAAAATTAACTAGGAACATTTCAGTGAAAGACATTTTCTACGTAGAAGCATAGCATCTCTCCTTGCCCTAGTACTCTTTGTGTTTTAGGACTGAATCTTGTCCACCAAGGTGCTTTTCCTGAGATCACTCATTTTCCTTCAGAATAATGCTATCCAGACTGTAAATTTCCAAATTTTGGAGAAAATGTTCTCCAGTGCATTCAGTTGATACTCAAATACTTTAAACTTTGACATGATCTTATTTAAGCAAGATGAAAATATACAAAATAGTTATTATTTATTCACTATTTTTATATTAATAGATCATAAGCTTGCATTTTAAAAATTAAATGCTTATTAGGTATTTTTAGGTATCTGAGTAATTTTCTTTTAAAGACACAGTTGATTAGCTTCAGAAGCAAATGCTTGCTGACTGAGGGTTTGCATAGATTTGTGTGTATAGCATTTCGGTAAAGTAGTTTTCCATTCTTGCATTCTGGTTTTGATTTGATTGAAAGGTGGCATTTTTTTTTTTTCCTCGTTGCAATCAGACATGTTAATCTATGTCAGCTTTCTCCTTTATGGGAATGGCGTCTACTGAAAAAAAAAACTATTTAAGTTTTTTTCATAACAACAAGATTCTGTTCTTTAAGAATATTTCAGCACCGTTAATTAGAAAGAAGGTTTTATTAACCATAAGGCTAGCACTAACAGACCACAGAGCTGTTTTTTAAAGTACTGTATGCCATAGCTGCCCTGCTTTTTCTCTGTCTAAAACTTCATTTTGTTATACTCTCATCAATCACTTAAGTCATTACCGTAAATCCTACTGTTGTTAATTTTACTAGTATCACCCTAATGAGACATTCCTGCTATAATTAAAAATGAATTCTAACTTTAAGCCATTCTAAATTTTTTTTTAATGAATTTAGAATGATCTTGCCACATGACTATAAATACTACTGAGATACACATAGACTACTCATCAAATCTGTAAGAAAAGTAGTATCATAATATGTCCAGGTGTGAATTATTTACTGGTTGCCTTTGTGCACGTGTGCTTATGCATATGTATATTTTTGTGCACATACTCAGGAATTATGTCCTATTTATTGTGAAGCCTAATAGGTTTTACTGAGGCTACTGATAAATCCTTATTCTTTGTCTGGCCAAAATATAGGTAAATACAAACAGTATTACTCTCTGTAAGTACGTGTCCTAGAGCACCATCTGCTGGATGCATTTGAGGACCTAATGTTGGGAAATGTGAAAATTGGTACTTGGTAAGACAGGTGTACTTTGGTTTTCATTGCCTGCGATATATTATTTAGGGGTCACCAATGTCAAGGTATGTACATTTGTGTTGAACCGTATGAGTTTTTAAAAAGAAATTACTTTCTTCCTTCTTTTGCCCCATCCTAACATGGATTTGGAACTGCACAATAAATATTTTGTTTAAGGAAAAAGCAAGCACAATATATGTGCCTAAAAACACCACTGTTGGTCATGAAATAGCCTCTTATTTTATTGATCACACATCTTCAGTAGGCTACAGTTGAGGAAAATCGTTTGGGTGATATTTTAAATTTACATTCCTCTTGTTCACTAGATTCTGAACATGAAAGTGATGCTTGAAACAAGTAGCCATTTCATACCTGCACTATGACTGTTGCTCTGATTCTTTGTCGAGAACACGAGTTTTTGTATTTATCTCTTCAAGACTTTCCCTTCTGGGTCCACTTTTAGAATGCACTGTTGCAGTAAGACTTGCCTCTATTTTTCTTTTTTCCTTGAAGAATTATCAAGTAGCGTTTTGAAGCAGTATGTTACGTTGGCAGTGTTCAAGTTCAGGTGACATTAAAAGTATGTCTATGAAATTCTCCAGAAGGTCCAGGATGTTTAGTGATCCATGATGTAATGCAGGCCCTCAAGTTCCAGCAAAACAAGTCTGTATTTACTGCTTGTAACTAATAGTAGATGTGGTAAAAAGGAATTATATTCATATGGCAAATGAATACAACCTTAATGTGCACCATATGCAGACTGGTGGGGTGATATGCCAATATATCACATTTATTTACCTTGTTTGGTTGCAGAGAAAAATGACTATGCCATTCAGCCCATAGGCTATAGCCATATAAATATGAGAACAGAAGAATGGGTGATTTATGCCCTCATATTGAAACCAAGTATCTTCATATGTAGATTTTAATAGTGCCATACCAAAGAAAGTTGTCCAATACTTCATGCTCAATGGGAAATGTAATTTCAAAAAAAAATTGCTGGAATTAATCCAAAAAGGTACAAATTCCCTTTAATCAACTGAAGGTGGGATCCTTCTGCTTTTAGAATATTGTATAACTGTGTGTGTATGTGTGGGTGTGTCCATGACATTATTGTAGAACTACTAAGGATACATTTAATTAAGACTTCCTGGAACAACATATTAGACTGACTTTACCACCTTTCAAAAGTTCATTTCATTAGAGAAATTTTGTAACAGCTTTGTGCATATGTACCTCACACTGTACTTTAGATAGTCCTGAGACTTTATGAAAATAGAGCTATTTTATATGAAATTCAATACTTAATGCTTCTATTTCTTTTACAAAGCAACAGTTACCCATTTTTTTCTAGTTACTTTAATTTTCATGTGCTATACCCACTTACATGGCTTTACAGAGCAGAAGTTTAGAAGTGTTATTAACAAATTTTTAAAGATTCATTTTATTGATCTTTTAACAGAATCATTACCTAAGTATATCATTGCATTTCATTTACCTGCTAATTTTTTTAAAGTAATTTTTCTCACATTGAAGTAAGAAAATGTATATGTTTGGTGAGGCTTCAGATTTTGGATTTGAAAGGTTTTTAGTTAGGAATAACTTTTTAAAGAATTCTTTCTGCTTTTTGTGGCTTAAGGTTACATGACTATTGAGCTTTTTAGCTTTTATTCATGTAGCTGGTAACTTTCCTCAACTGAGAGATTGCTTTATTTCCTTGGGGTGAGTGGGTCAAGATGTTTTTAATAGCTAAAGATGTAAAAACCCTCTGTAGTTTTCAGAGTGCCTAACTTAATGTATTTTTAACAAAAGAAACTTAAAAATGTTAAGAAGGACATATTATAAAGAATTTTAAGTGATTTGGGTATTTAGGATAAATAGAAAGAAATAATTTTCAATTTTAATTTATCTTCATGAAAATCATACTCTTAATGTTGTATATCAACAAATCCAAACAAAATTTCACTTCAGTAAAATTTCTACCTATCTATATTCTTTTCTGGAAGTAGAATTTTTTATAATGTTTATGTTGCTAGACACCCATACGCAGCCATGGGAGCTATAGATGAATGAGAGCCAAAGATCAAGCCCCTCTCTGGAAAATCAACAAATGAAGTCTCAAGAAAGTAGGCCAAATGAAGTACATTATTAGTTAAGTATAGTATGATCTGTCCACATAATGAAGTACCGTATAGCCACTAACAAAGATATTATAAATTTGTAATATTGACATAGAGAGATATGCCCTCTGTATTGCTAACTGTAAAAAGGTCACCAAACTACATATATATATCTACATCTATATGTGTATACACTTATATTCTATGTATATTTATGCATAGAAGAAAGTATGAAATGATAGCCAGACAAATGTTAAGCAATGTTTATTTGCTTAGGTAGTGGAATTTGGAAGCAATTTTTCATATTCTTCTTCATAATTTACTAAATTATCTGAAAGTTTTATAATGAGCATGTATTACTTTGATAATCAGAGACAGTAAAGATATTTTAATTTGGGGAAAGCACCTAATTATTACAGTGTACCTTCACTCCCTGCTCTTGGCCTCCAGACTACTAGGTATTAATAGCTGTATTAGAATTTACATGGCTTATCAGAGAGAGAACATCTCTAATTGGCATTTATGCAACATAGTTGTTAAGATATACTTTCACTGAAAGAAGTGTTTATAACAGAGCCTGAAAAATAGCTTCATTCTGCCGTTACTACTGCTACTTCTAAATGGTACTTACTGGGTACTCACTACATACTAGGCACTGTCCTAATTACTTTACACATTAACTCAATCCTCATAGTCGTCTTGTGTGGTAACTATTATTGTGAGTATCCTTGTCTTATAGATGAGGCATGGAGAAGTAGGTATACCTTTACTTCCTGCCCTGGGCCTTGAAGCTCCTAGGTATCCTTGCTAGAACTATAGGAATTGGCCCAAGGGAGCCTACATAGCTAGCAAGTGCTGGAGCCTGGACTCAAACTGAAGCACTTTAGGTCAGAGGCCACATGCCTAACCACCAAACTGTACTGCATTTTTAACTGGATTTAATTGGGATATCAGCTATAGAGAATTTGATGCAATCCTATCACTAAAGCACTTTCAGTATTTGCAAAGGATATAAAAAGATATATTTTATTTTACTGAGTTCTTATAACAGTATATGTCATGATAGGATTTTGGTTTTTTAAAAAATATTATACATCTAAGAGGTATACTTACAGTATACAATTGTAGGTACATGCTCATACAAATCCATTTTCTAAAGGACAGCTGACCCTTGAACAACGTGACAGCTAGGGATGCCAGCTACCCCACAACATGCAGTCAAGAATCCGAGTATGATTTTGATTCCCCCAAAACTTAGCTATTAATAGCCTACTGTTGACCGCAAGCCCTACCAATAACATAAAGTCAATTAACACATATTTTTGTATCTTATATGCATTATATGCTGTATTCTTACAATAAAGTAATCTAGAGAAGAGGAAATATTATTTTAAAAAAGCATAAGGAAGAGAAAATATATTTACTACTCATTAAGTGAAGTGGATCATTATAAAGGTCTTCATCCTCGTTGTCTGCATGTTGGATAGGTTGAGGAGGAGAAAGAGGAGGGGGGTTGGTCCTGCTGTCTCAGGGTGGCAGAGACAGAAGAAAATCCATGTATAAGTGGACCCATACAGTTCAAAGGTCAACTATAGTCTTAGAGGGTGATTCTGTGTCATAAACTTTCATGTATATTATAGAGAGAGGAAGAGAAATGTTATAAACCAAAACCTTACCTTGTTACAGAAGGAACGTGAAAAAATAAAAGAAACAAAACTTACAGTTGTTTTCTGTACCAACATTATCTTGTCTTGTATTAATAATTCTAATATTGTTTACATGAGGACACTACCACAATTTACTATCTGATGATTGTGACACCCTAAATGCAGCAGTGACTTACTGTCTGTAGTCTGAATGTTTAATCAAATTAACATTTTTTCACCAAAAAGATCAGGATGAATGGGGGGAGGGGAGAAGTTTGGCGAAGATGGAATGAATAGGACAAAGTTCAAATAATTTCTCTTTGCATAATTAAAATGTAGTATAATTCCCATTGAAAAATCTGGAAGTTAATGGAAAAGGTTTAAGAAACATTTAACAGCTAACCTCATTTCCATTTCAGCAAAGCCATTTCCTTTCTTGATTTACCATTATGGTAAGCCACATGAGAAAGCTTAGTATTCAGTTTTTACATGAATGTACTCAATTTTTACATGCATGTTTTGTAGTATTCAGCTATAATTAAATGAAACAAAAGGCATATGTAAAATAGAAACATCCATCCCTAGGAAATGACTGGCATATATTGTATAATAAATTTTTGTTGTTTTTATCTATATATACTTAGTAACTTCATTATATATTTAGGTTTTTTAAAAACTTACATTTTACTTCAAAATGAGTTCTCTATTAAAATTATTTTTTTTAATAAGGCAGGTTTCATATGTTGTTTTACTTCTCCAAAATGTCAGATATTAGATTTTACCAATGTTGAAAATTATATCAGTTGTTTTTAAGAACTTTATTAATGAATGTTAAATATTGATTTTGCATGCAAATTCAGTTGTAATAAGTGGTTTGTACTTCAGTACAGTTTTTTTTTTTACTTTTACAATCATAGATATTTATAATTTGCAGGTTTATAGTACAATTGACACAACCAGATCCAATGACCATTTAAAATCAAGTCATTTTCAAATCAAAAGCTGTATTTTGTTCCTTTCCTTATTTCCACAGTGACTTGCACATAATACTCACTCAATAAATGTTACTAAGTGAATAAAGGAGTGAAGGAATGAATGAGTGAACAAATGGGATATGTTATTTTCTTTCCTACGAGTCATCTGAACTAAGCATTAATTGGAAGGCATCATTTTATTTTTATAAAACTAAGAATAGGAAAATGCTGAACCCCACTTCATTTCAGAATCAATGGTATTGAAATTATGGCAAATGAATGAAGAGGATTCACTGTGCTAATAACATATTTATACTGCTAATAAGAACTTTATAGTGTGTTTTAAAGTGACTTAATTTTCACAAGACTGAGCAGATAATGCCAAAAATACCAAGAACCTTATTCATTTTTTAAAAAGTAACTGCAAGTTTGCCAGAAATAGATGTCAGGACTACTTCTACCTAGATTATTAAACCCCTTTGCCTTAATGGAGATCGGCCTTATGAATTATTTTTCTCATTGAATATTTATGAGCAGGATACTAGAGAAATTACTGTTTCCTCTTTTAGGCATAATTTTAAATGGCTCGGAGTCCATTTGATAGAGAAATATACTTCATGTTATAAGGACACCAAAGGAACGCATTTAATAGTTAATCAAAACATTTGCTATTCTGCCTAATGGTGTTAAAATATTTCACCAAATGTTTTAAAACATAGGTCCAACATAAATGCTAAATGGGTGTTATAGAGATCTTGTGCTGGTTTTTAAAGCAAGTTGGGTTGTTTATGATAGTCTCTGTAAGTTAGCACTGATATTCAGTATTACGTACTGTGAAAAGCACATCTGTAAAACCTGATGTGTCCTGGTATTTGTGGCAGATTTGGACTGTCTTTAATCTCATTTGACTTGTTCATCTTCCTTTAAGGCCATCCATAAAGATGCACTGAGTATCCTTTTCAGCCTTTGGTTAGGATTTGCATCAGTAGTCATAAACCTGCTCTCCAAACAAAGACACCCTTTCCTTTGAAGTAATTGCTCAAGCTTTTCAAAGCAGTCCTAGAAGTCTGTCCTCTTTCTCTTTTTATTTTTCCTTAAGAAGAGTTTGAAGTGTAGCCCCTTAAACTAGCAGCAAGATAAATTTTTCTCTCAGCATTATTGAAAGCCATGACAATTTTTCAAGCAGTAAGACTAAAAGGTTCTTAAGGGAATCTGTTCTGCTTTATGATCTAGCTTTTGGTAGATCCCACTATCTCAGAAAGCAAAGGTAAAGACTTTTTGTACCCTTTAACTATTGCAAATTTTTACTAAAAGAATTAACCTGATATTTTTCAGAAGATTTTTTATTTTCCTGCTCTTTATTTGGTTTAGAGAGTTCAATGAGAGATTGTTGATACCTTTGGAGTCTTTGAGTAAAAAAATATGGCCTGAATCATCTTATTTGAGCTGATTGTTTCCCCCTAGGTATTAACTCTGTGTGCTGACAAGTAGTTGGGAGGAGCAGATTTAGAAGAGTGCTGCAGTGAAAATGAATTATATGGTTCCGAGATTTTGTTTCTGGGCTTTCTAAACAGAAATATACACAGATATGGAGGAGTTTTGCCTTTCCTTTCTGTGGGGTGTTGTCACTTGAGCTCTGCTGTGATCCAGGATGATGTATAACAGTGTAACTACAGAGAAATAAAAAGACCGATTCTGTGAGCCATGTATACTGCTGCTCTGCCTCCAATGATCCCCTCCTGACTCAGTGATTTCATTCCAGGTGGTTCTCAAAATGTCCATTGAACTTAAAACAGTTTAGACCTGTTTAATTTAAATCCTATATTACACAATTATGTTTGCTATAGTGAAATTTTAATATTTTAAGCTCTTGGTTTGTTGAAACTTACGAAACTCCAACAGGTATTTACTTTGAACATACTTTTTGATAAGAAGAAAATGTAAAGAATGCTCGATCTGTACAGCAGATAATAAAGGGAGTACAAAGTTCAGTCTTTAAACAAGACTGGAAACAGCTTTTCTGAGAGGAAATGATACGATATCTCTGCTTATATTGTGTGTGGGTTTATAGAGGGTTTATAGATGCCATTAATGTACATTTCCTATAGGTGAGGGAAGTTAAGTAGCACTATCTTTTTACTGGAAATCCAGTGAGTATTTGTGAAACAGTTACCTGAGAACCTAATGATCGTAAGTCTACCCTTATGCTTTTAATTTGTTGAGTTTTTCTCTCTCTCTCTCTCTTTTTTTTGTATTTCCTGAACTGTCTAACCTGCTTCCTGGATTAGCAAAACTTTGCCAAACTTTGAAGCCAGAGTCCTAGCATTGAACAGTTCCTTATTTAGAGATCAGGCCCTAGGAATGAAAACTGGGTTTTCAGTTTTGAAATTACTCTGTGTGTGTGTATCTTCTGATTTGTGTAATGAAAAATGATAAGTATAGTTTGGATTATTAGAAACTAGTATTTTGTAAGTAGAGCATACTTATAAAAATCTTAATTATGAGTTTACAAAAAAGAATGCTTATCTCAACCCACTTTCTGGGTTAATCACAGGGTTTCCTAAACTCTAACTTTATAGTCATAGAAAATGCTCAGTATTTCAACTCTTTTCCCTTAAGAAAGAAGTACAATTACAATCAACAGCAGCCTTCTCCCTTCGTCTACCAGGCTCCTGAGAAAATATTCTCAGAAAACAAAAAGTTACCACTGACGTGCTTAAATGACGCTGTCCCCTGGGACCGCCATTATCCATCTGTCCTTTGTTTACTTTGGCTTCTATTTAGATTGCTTTCATTTGCCTTCAGTTTTCCTTCAAACTTTCCGTTTCCACTGAGGAATTCCAAGACAATTAAAGTTTAAACACAAATCTCATCCCCATAAAATGGTAACTTAAGAAAACAAAAAAAAAGGGAACAATCACACCGAAAATGTATTCTAGATCTTAACGATTTTAATTGTTGATAAAAAAGTTGCCAATTGATATAATTAGAAATAATTTCAAAAATAACATTGTATGGTATTTTCATGGAATGTAGAGTTTCTTGGGAAAGGGAGAAACTAGGGTTAAAGTATTGGTAATTTTTTAAAACATAGCATATTTATTTCTAAATTTTGTGGCACAGATTATCTTTAGCAGAAAGTTAAGTAGTTTAGATTGCCTTATATTATTTGCTTCTTTCCTTTAAAACTTCCCCAAGTTTGTGGACTTTTTAAGACAAAAAAATTTCTCTTGTGATAAATTTTTTCTGGTTTGGGAAATATTAAGTGAACTTTCTAATTAAAGTGGATTTGCCTCCCCAAAGAAGTTTTTAAACTTGGAATCAGATGAAACTAAGCCCCTCATTCAACGTACTCCCTGGCCTTTTACTATGTCATTGGAGGTCTCCCTCTATCACTAAGTGTGTAGCCAGTTCCCGTGTCTGGCTGTGTGGTGTGAGGTAGCACAGCCAGTGTGGTGCAAAGTTTGATAGAATACTCAGGAGTACCTGCAGTCACCAAAGCCATGCAGGACACTGTGGGAACACAGCTATAGATTATGTGCCCAGTACATGCACTGCAGCTATTATGTGTAACACTGGGCCTGAAGGAACTGCTGGCTTCAGGTGAAGTGAGGCTGGAAGCCCAGAGATTAGATTCCTGTTTTCAGACTGCAGACCTCTTACGTTTTTTTGATCATGGATCTCTGGGCATTCAGTAAAACTATTCCCTTCCCCATCACCCAGGAAAAACAGGCATGTATATAATACATTTTGCAAGAAATTTCAGAGAAACCATTGATCTGCTGAGGTTAGATTAGTTTTTTGACAGTAGCATTTGCCTTTTCAAGTACAGGTTTCTGATTGGTTTTCCCTGACTTGCCAGACCTCTTTCCTCACAGTGGGTGACTGCTCCAAGGACAGCCAAGTGTCTAGGGCTAGGATGACAAGTTATTCTTTCCTAGAGTTCCATAGCTAGTGGTAGCAGCTTACTTTCTAGGCACTTTTGCCCCTTTTAAATTACAGTATCAGTTATCAACCATACTATAGAACCAATCCAAATTGAAGAAATCAAGAACACTAACACAAAATCGTGTTTTCTAGTGCCATTTATAAAGGCTTTTTGTGCCTTTGACCTTAGATACTATAATAGAAGAGGACTAGTTTAGTCATAAAATAATATTCTTCAGGCTAAATTTGGAATCCAGTTTATCCTTGTGGCTTGGCATGAATGAAGTCAGAGATGAAGCTGGGGCCATTCATGGTATGTGGGTTCCTTATCAGCCAGCCAACAGTTGTTTTTTTTTTTTATTTTGGGACAGAGATGCAGGATGACTTGTTCCTTCTACTTGTGAAAATGTTTTGAAATATTTCCCATTATTTGGATACTCCTCCTCTACTCCCCTTCTCTATCTCCCTTCCCCTAATTTTCAGTCACTATCAGAATTATATGTCAGGGTTTGGTCTTTCTTAGGTGTTTCTTATTTGTGTTTTTCCTCTGTTCTTTGAATGAACCATAAATACAGTACATGAGATTTATATATCATGAAAATACTTAAGCTTAGTAAAAATAATAGATATTTTGAGAGGGGCTACTTTGAGATAGCATGAATCCTGGTCAGACTGTCTTCATTACAGTGGGTTTCAGTGGCGGGAGGAGCCTTTCTTTGAAATGTTATTTAAGTCAAAGCTCCTACTTTTATAATCATCTATCCATACATCATCTAATCAAGGGGCTTATTTTTATACTTGGAAAGTATCTGAGGCATTCTAGCATGCTGATTTTGTCATATTTAACCCTGAGTTTTCAAGCATTGTGGCTTGATAATCACATAAAGATTACTTGAAATTCAGTGACACATGGTCCTCAAAATAACACTATAGCATATAGTTGGGATCTAGTTCTAAAATAGGGTTTTGGACAAATTCCCAAACTATAAGCTAAAGATTTAGGCATGATGGGAATTAGGAACAAGTTGTTGATTATTTAATCTACATAAACTTGAATTGATTTGTCCTTTTTATCTGTTTTTTCCTAAAGGTGAGACTACTACTCCTCGGGCCATTTTGACAGGCCACGACTATGAGATCACATGCGCTGCAGTATGTGCTGAGCTGGGCCTGGTGTTAAGTGGTTCTCAAGGTAAACCCGTGGTACCTACATAAAACATATGCATTTCTTGGTATCGTCTAAGTAACAGATTTTCAGAGATGAATTTGGTACCTTTTCTTTAAAGCTTCTGTCTGGTATGGTAGCCATCAGCCAAAAGGACTATTTAAATTAACTAAAATTAAATTAAAAATTCAGTTCCTTAGTGGTGCTAGCCACATTTTAGGTGCTTAGTATTCACATATCGCTAGTGGCTACCATATTGGACAGCACAGATACAGAACATTTCCATCACTGTAGAAAGTTCTATTTCACAGCACTCTAAAGAGTTTAAAATGTTTTTAGGAACATAACCCATTAATTTTCTCTTTTCCATGAGGCAGGAACAAGGAACATCTTTATGTATTTGTTTATTCTTCTGAACTCTTACTGGGTTCAATCTCACACATAAATGGAAACTCCTAGCTTTGTCTGTCTTAACTTCCAAGCCTAGAGGCAGAGGCCAGCTGGCACTGATAATGAATGGAGTGGAAAGGTACTTAAGCTGGTTTGCCTGGAAGTTTGTGCTGGTCGCATCATCATTTAGGCCAGAGGTATTAAGTGAGCCTTCCAAGAGCCCCTGCAGCGGTTAAGGATCTGAGCAGGAACAGAGCTGTTTCCAAACTGTTGCTTATTTCATTGTAATAGTAATGCCTGTCCATCCTCTGTCTCTGCTCTGAGCTGAGGTCTGAACACACAACAAAGTATCACAGTCTCATGTCTTTTAGGCTTATCTGGTGGGAAACCATAGAGTATTTGAGTCACCTTATCTGTGTCCTAAACTATAATACTTAGTCTAGCTAACAAGGTGTATTAAATATTTAAAGGATTGTGTTTAAAAATTTAGTTGGCCAAAACATTGAAATAGTAATAATAGCAAGAATTATATAACTACTAGATTTTTGTTCCTCCTTATACCCAATAATTTAATACATCCTGAGCCAGCATGAGTTCTTAGACTATAAGTGCTCCAGATGAGAAACATAACATGAACCTCTCCTATTATAGGGCATCCGTGCTCTGCACAGTAGTGTGGGACTGTATAAGTGACTGTGTAAGGTGAAACCAGGCAAAGTGATCTTAATAGTCAGTGGGAAATTTTATGATTGTTTCATGGGTTTTTGTTTTTTTTTAAGAGATGGGTTCTAGCTCTATCACCCAGATTGGAGTACAGTGGCACGATCATAGCTCATTGCAACGTCTAACTCCTGGGTTCAAGTGATCCTCCCACCTCAGCCTCCCAAGTAGCTGGGACTACAGGTGTGAGCCACTGCACCTGGCAGTTCCATGGTCTTTAAAAATTTCTGTCAAACATTAAAAACTCTGAGGCTGGGCATGGTGGCTCACACTGTAATCCTAGCAGTTACTTTGGGAGGCTGAGACCAGAGGATCACCAGCTGTGGTGACGCACACCTATAGTCAGAGCTACTCAGGAGGCTGAGGCAGGAAGATTACTTGAACCCAGGAGTTTGAGGCTGCAGTGAGCTATGATGAGGCCACTGCACTCCAGCCTGGGTGACAAAGTGAGGCCTTGCCTCTAAAACAAACAAACTGAAACTCTTACTCAGTTATATACTTATAAGGACATGAAAAAAGTAGTAAAACTCACATTGACTTAGTACACTGTGATTTAAAACATTAGAAACATTGAGAGTTAAAGTATTGTATTTCTTTGTGAAAAACCTATCAAGAGTAGTTTGAAGAGTGCTGACTGCCTTCTCACCAAATACACTTTTCTATGTCTTAGCGAGTTGTCATACTCCTAAGTTTGGATCAGCTTTCAACATTTTCTCTTTAGTGCTTCCAGTGCCATGAAATATTCCCTAGGATTCCTCTAATGTGAGGTTAGTGTCACTTCTTCTGGGATATCAGTACTTTTGTTACAACTACTTTCCTAATTTATGTGGATAAGTTCCCTTCACTGATATCTGGCATCTCAGCTGCGTCAGCATCCCACAGGTACTCTTCTATAATTCTATTCTTATTCAATTCAGATTCCACTTAGCTTTATTACTTCATTACTTTACTACAGTTTCATCTTTGTTGGCCAGTACCTTTTTTGATTATCCATTTTTTTTTTTTTTTCAGAGACAGGGTCTTGCTCTGTCACCCAGCTACAGTCATAGAGTCAGTGGCATGATCATAGCTCACTGTACACTCCAACTCCAGGGCTCAGGCCATCCTCCTGCCTCAACCTCCTGAGTAGGAGGGACTACAGGCATGTGCTACCATACCCGGCTAAATTTTTAATTTTTTTTGTAGAGACAGGGTCTTGCTATGTTGCCCAGGCTGGTCTCAGACTCCTGGCCTCAAGCGATCTTCTTGCCTCAGCCTTCCAAAGTGCTGGGATTATAGGCGTGAGCCATCACACTGGACCCTGATTATCCATTTTTATAAAATGTTACATGACTTTATAACTGGGAGACAAAGAGGCAACACGACTACAGAGTTTGGTGTCTGTGCATGAACTAAATAACATGCTCAGTGACCAGTCAGTGACATTCTTTGAAAGAAGTGATGTGATTGGTTGCTCATCATCACGCACATCTGTTATTTGCATAGTGAGCTGTGGACTAAAAAGCTACCCACAAAATGTGTGCTTTATGCAATTACTGTGACAACTGAAATTGGAACTGTGTTGTTGCAGGACTGGTGTTATTTAAGGAATGATAAATAAAATTTATACATGGTGGATCTATGCAAAGACTGCCTGTATGGAGAGCACTAAAAACTAATAAACTCCCTGAATGGCCAAGGAAAAGCTGAGAGCCTTATTTTCAAAAGGGTGTGCTTGCGACAGTCATGTGGGGGGCCAGCAGTGAACCCATGTGGCCACGAGTAATTTAGCCAGGAGAGTAGCAGAGCGTCTGCCTCAGTTACCCCTCTTGTCTGACTCAGGTATCTCTCGGAATTTACCCATCACACAATTTTTGTTACTTTTCGTTCTTTGCTTTGCATGCAGCAGGTATTCAATAGAAACGAAAACAACTCTGGTGTGTATGGGCTATTGAGCAGTTCCCCAGGCGCGACGGGGGTCGTGGATGCTGCTGCTTGCTGCTGGGGCAGCAAGGAGGTAGACTAACTCAGTTGTGAAGAAGTGGCAGAAAGATCTCTGTGTGAATTCTGGGGGGATCCAGGAGTGTTAGCAGGGATCCCCTTTCAACGTAAAGTTGTGAGCAGCGAGAGGGAAGAAGGCTGTGGCCTTCAGAATCTGCCCCAGCCGGTTTTCGCTGCACAGGCCACAGTGCCGTGGCCATCAGGGCTCCTGTGAGACGCAGGTCATAATGTGCCTGACAGCAGCCCACGTTTGTTCACATCCTAGCTTCCTTGAAGCTGTTCCAAGATTTGAAATTTGCCCTGTTCCTTTCTGAATTCCTCCAGTCTGTATTGCCTCTTAGCGTAATGAGTTTCATAAAGTAACTTCCTATCTCTTGAGGAAAAATGAACTTGAACTTGCATGACTCTGCTGCTCTCCTCTCCCAAGTGGAGGTGAGATCTGATAAACATGAAGAGGAGACCTTGGAAAATGACTTATATGTAAGAGGATATATAGTTTCTTTAAGGCTTTCTATTATACAATTGTAACGTGGTACTGTAATCCTGTTTGACCTGTGCTCAAGATTCAGATCACATTTGTCTGTTTTCATTGAATAATTAATTTTGCCTTTTGTTTCTCCTCTATTCTCAGAAGGACCATGTCTCATACATTCCATGAATGGAGACCTATTAAGGACCTTGGAGGGTCCTGAAAACTGCCTGAAACCAAAACTCATCCAGGCTTCAAGAGAGGGTCATTGTGTCATATTCTATGAAAATGGCCTCTTCTGTACCTTCAGTGTGAATGGAAAACTCCAGGCCACCATGGAAACAGATGATAACATACGAGTGAGTACCCTGTAGACCTTTCAGCCTTCTCAGTTTTTACCTTCAAGTGTGGGAAAGGGTTCACCAAAGAAACCTCTGCGGTTTTTTCTGTTCCTGTGTGTTTGTTTTTCAGAGACAGGGTCTCACTATGTCACCCAGGCTAGAGTGCAGTGGTACCACCATAGCTCACTGCAACTTCAAGTTCCTGGGCCCAAGTGATCCTCCTGCCTCAGCCTCCTAAGTAGCTGGGACTACAGGTGTGTGCCACCACACCTGGCGAATTTTTTGTATTTTATATAGTGATAAGGTCTCACTATATTGCTCAGGCTGGTCTTGAACTCTTGGCCTCAAGTGATCCTGTCTCAGCCTCCCAGGGTGCTAGGATTATAAGTGTGAGCCACTGCGCCTGGCCCAGAAACTTATTTTTGAGTTGCCAAGAGCCCTTTTCCATGCCGACAGAAAATCATCAGGTACCCTGAACGAGGCTCATGCACCTCTCAGACCACAGCAGGTCCTAGCCATGCTGACTGCATCACTCAGCCAGTGAGCTGTGCATGAGGCCACTCCTGGAAGCTGAGGACTCATCTTTAGCAGAAAAGGTTTCTCAGAGGCTTCTGAAGCCATCCTGGGTGGCTTCCAGTGGCACTGCTCAGTTTTGTTTTGTTTTGTTTTTTAATCTAAGAAAATTCACTGCACGGTGGTGTTTTCTGATTATCAATAAGCTAAAACAAAGCATTAGATCAGACCTAAAACGCTATAGCTTTTCTTTACAGTTGAATAGGTTTGTGGTGGGAGCAACAAGGATTGTGACTATTTAGGAGTAGCATCTAATTTCAGACTCGACTTCCTGGATAACAGGACCAAAACATGTTAAGTTAAGGGAATTGGGCTTCAAATTATGATGTGAATTAGGCAAACCTTTTTCCCATTTGGTACACCAGAAATGGAAATGCTACAGGACCTTCGAGGTCTTGCTTCATTTCAGAACAGGGCTCCACAAGTATTAGAGGTTGAGGAAAATAATAAGGAGTGTTCTTTGAGAGGCTACTTTTTCAGCCTCCTTTGTTTCTTACCTGCAAACTGCTTGGTGCAGGTTAAGGTAAAATGAAACTGGAGTGACCCTATCATTTTCCAGAATGGAGGCTGGGAATGCAAGTGACCTGTGTACAATGAGGGGATCTAGGACATGTTGGGGCAGGAGCAGGGTCACAGGGGCCTCTGCCCTCTCAGTGTGGCTTTAGGCTATCTTTGGGCATTTTACTCATTGCTATTCCTGACCTGTCATTTAAGCTCTGGGCAGCTTAAATGACACAAATTCCCCAGATCTTGCCTGATCACCCGCTTCTCCAAGTAAATACCTGCGGTCAGGAAGTACTGAGGAACAAAAACCCTGCATATAGGTTCCATTGATCAGATCAAGGGCCCTTGCTGTTCTGTATCCCAGGATTAATTTCTTAATTCACTAGTCAGCTTCCTCCTCCTGCCTCTCCATACTCTCCACTGCCGGCCTCCTCCACTAAGGCATGAACACGGACACACTCACATTCTGCTTTTATTTTTCCCTTCCTTCCCATAATACTTCATTTAAACCAAGTACACATCAGAGGATTTTCCTTTCCTCTTTTCTTTACAATAATAGTGTTGATAATCTGTCACTTTGAGTTGCGATTATATTGTCAGCTACACTAATAAATCTGTAAAATAATTTGAAATCCCTAGCTGACTGAAACAATTTCCGTGACATTTCAGTTAGCACCAGAGGCTCTGGGAAGTTCCTTGAGGCAGCAGGAGGAAGGCTTTCTGCAGACTGTTCACACACACGCGCTTCTCCTCTCTGCCCTGTAGCCATCGTTTTTTCCCTCTGTAATATTTCCCACCGGATTTTAGGCTTAAACAATCCGTTGCCTTTTTCCCAGCACTCCTGCACTTTATCATGCTAACTTGCAAGTGGCAACTGTGTGATTACAGCAAGCCGGCCTAAAATGAGCGCTACCTGCCCACGGCTCCAGAGACGGGTACTTTCACAGCTAACTACCTCGGGAAGCAAGGAAGAAAACCACAGGCTGGGGAATACGAGACATCCCAGAGCAAAATTCCCCAGCTCCATCCTGCGGTCTGAGCCTATGTAAGGAAAGAACATCGTGGAAACAAATTAGTCATCAGCTCAGACCAGAAATTAAGTTTCTGTGAAATACCAAGAACCCTGCAGGCAGGCAGCCTAGGGAAGTGGTACAACTAATCAAGCCTTCCCACCTGTTTTTATTTTAGATGCCCGATTATTCAGTGGCATTTTGGTGAACAGTATATCATAGTACACCAAACAGACAATGTTTAGATGTCTTAATGAATAAGTTAAGTAGGTACCCTATACAGAGCAGCAAAGTTAATTTATCCTAAACAAAGGATAACCACCATTTCACCCACAGGAACTCATTTCTTTTCTTTTCCTGAGGCTGTGTTTTAGATGTGGTCATCCCCAACAGACTCCCGTGGCCTGCTGGTATCTCCTTAAAACCAATACAGCTACAGTGTTGTCCGATGCACTCAGGATTTCATAGCACGAGATTAACATGTCTCTGGGCCCTCTGAAAATCTCTAGTTAGAACCCAACCTGAACCTGAGGAGGTCTATTGGAATTAAGAACCATGTGAACACTGATTTGGGTGGAAGATTCAGTAAATGTTACTCTTAGTGCCAGAGGAATTTGACAGATTTCTCACGTAAGAGGCCAACAAAATACTTTTTCACTTTGGGAGGTTCATTAAATGTTTTGCATGTATAGCCCTAAAAGTCCAGATTTATTAATAATTTCATTTCAGATAGAAGTAGGATTAGAGATTCTTTACCAGAACAAAGAATTAAAGATTAATGGTTTTAATTTATGCTTTAATATAGCACTTACGCAGTAAAAAAGCCTCAAGTATAAAATTCCAGTGAACCACAACCATAAGGTTAATGGATTTTCATCAGCTGTATTTTATAAGTGTAGCAAATAATTGTTTGCCCCAGTCTTCATTGCATTGCAATTCCTAGATACCCCCTAGAGACTGTCATTTGTGCAGTGAATGAGGGAAGAAGATATTTTTACTCATCTTCAAAAAAATCTTAATATCTGTGTTTAGTAAGACAGAGAATACTCATATGGTCTTTCACAGTTTTTATATCTTAGACATATTTTTGTGTTATTGAGAATAATATTTAAGAGATTACTAAAAGTTGGTGTGAAGGTGAATGTGAATTCAATGGCTTATGAAATAGTCCTTTTTTATGATTTTTAAAAATTTTGTCAAAGGGTAAAGACTAAAGATAACTGTGCTGAAACTGAGTACAGTACGGTGTAAATATGTTTTTCAGAAATTAGATTTTTTCCTTCCCGGCTTGCTAGCACAGTCTGTATTCCTATGTGCATTGTGTCCAGGTGGACATAGAGTACGGGCGTCTGCAGTGACTGCTAGAACTCCCAGTGCCACCACTAAGAAAAAGAAATTTGTATCTTAGCAGGCTCCAAAATCAAGGCTTAGAGGGAAGGCCAGGAGGAGAGGAAACGGTAATAGGGAGGGACCTTCTATATCAGGAGCAGGCGCACTTTTTCTGTAAAAGGAAAGTAAGTATTTTAGGCTTTCAGGGCTCTATATTCTCTGTTGCAACTCTCTGTGAAAGTAGCCATAAACAAATGGGTGTGGCTGTGTTCTGATAAAACCTTATTTATGGACGGTCAAATTTGGAATTATATAATCACGTCATGATAAATTTCCTTTTTTAAATGGTTAAAAAATGTAAAAACAGGCTGGGCATGGTGGCTCACACCTGTACTCCTAGCACTCTGCAAGGCCGAGGTGGGAGGATTGCTTGAGGTCAGGAGTTCGAGAACAGCCTAAGCAAAAGCAAGATCCCCACCTCTACAAAAAAAGTTAGAAAAAGTAGCTGGGCATGGTTGTGTGTGTCTGTAGTTCCAGCTACTCAGAGGCTGAGGTGGGAGGACTGTTTGAACCCAGGAGTTTGAGGTTACAATGAGCTATGATGATGCCAATGGGTGACAGAGCGAGACTGTCTGAAAAAAAAAAAAAAAAAAGTCATACAAAAACAGGTTGTGATCTGCATTTGGCCCACAGACTTTCATTCGTAGATGTCCATTTTACAGGATCAAAGCAAATTCCGAGTCTGCACCTCTATACAGCACTGGCAGGAAGGGACAGGGAGCCATAGACTAGAGCTGACTAAATGACAGGCTGGAGCACTGTCAGTCCTGGGGTTTAAATTGCTTAACCTGGGGTTTAATCACCGTGGAAGTTGTGGCTCTATCCCAGGTCTTTTTCCCAACTGCTGTCCAAATCCAGCAGGCCCAGTGAAGGTGCTGAAGCTGCTGGCTACCTCCTTGGAGCAGAGGGGATGTGAGGTCAGCTGGCACTGTCTGCCACTCCTTGGCACAAAATAGGCTTAGCGTGTCCACAGGACAACCAAAGAGATGCCAGGAGCTCCTTGTTAAGAGTGCTGGCCCCAGTCCACAACACACGCCATCCAAGCAGCATTTTTAGAACTGGAAGAGTTTTGCCCACCTCATCCTTAAAAAAATAAAAATTTAAAAAGCAAAACCAAAAAAAATCTCAAGCATTACCTAACTTTGTCCATTTGATATCTGAAAAATGGCAGGTCGTCTACTACTCACGATTTCCTAAGAACTTCTCAGGGTCTCTCTCTCTTCTCCTTGCACTACGGTAGCTGGCACAGCGTAAGAATGAATCTAACACAGGGTGGGTGCTGCAGTTTCCCTAGAACCACGTCTCTACTGAATGTTGCTGTGTCCCACAGGCCATGCAGCTGAGCCGGGACGGGCACTACCTGCTCACAGGAGGAGACAACGGCGTGGTCGTGGTCTGGCAGGTATCAGACCTCAAGCAGCTCTTTGCCTACCCAGGCTGCGATGCTGGAATCCGGGCCATGGCCCTATCGTATGACCAGAGGTAATACTGGAATCATGGTCTACTAATGGTAGTTTGAAACACTATACAGGGAATTTCTTTAAATGGGCTGATGGGTGAGTTGAGTTGTGGGCTCACCTGTGCAATCAAAAAAGCCAGTGACTATCTGGGTTTCTAAGACTCTTGGACAAAGTTTGACTTCTCAAGGAATACACAGGATTTAAGTAGAAAAGGCTCCAATTAAATTGCTGTAAAGCTTTTTACATTTCCTCAAAGTACCTTTTTTGGTAAGTAAAATTTTAAGAGCTATAAACATATTTAATGTAAAATGCCTTTGTCTCTGCCCACAGGAATTTCACTGAAGATATGGTTTATTTCCTAAAACCTCCCAAGTGGTAAATTTTGGGAGGATAATCTTTACCTGGCATCTTATTTCCTCTTAGCATATAGTCACTCAGTTTAGTTCCTATTTTTGTTTATTGTAATAACATATGCATAAAATTAGCCATTTAAACCATTTTTAGTTGTACAATTCAGAAGCATTAAGTACATTCACAATGTTGTACAACCATTACCACCATCCACGTCTACAACTTTTTCATCATCCCCAAAAGCAGCTTTGCCTATTAAACAGTGACTCCTCACAGCTCACCTCCTTTCTAGTTTCTGTCTCTATGCATTTTCCTCTTCTAGACACCTCCCGTAAGTGGAATCATAAAACATTTGTCCTTTTGTGCCTGGCTTATTTCACTTAGCATAATGTTTTCAGAGTTCATCCATGTTGTAGCATGTATCAGAAGCACATTCCTTGTTAAGGCTAAACGATATTCTGTTGTATGTATATACTATGTTTTGTTTATTCATTCATCTTTCAATGAACACTTGGGTTGTTTCCACCTTTTGCTGTTGTGAATAATGCTGCTATGAACATTAGCATGCAGGTATCTGTTCAAGTCACTGTTTACAATTCTTTTGAGTATATACCTAGAGTGGAATTGCTGGGTCATATGGTAATTCTGTGTTGAACTTTTTGAGGAACCCCCAAAGGGTTTAACACAGTGGCTGCATCATTTTACATTCCCACGAGCTATGCACAAGGGCCCCAGTTTCTTCATATCCTCCCTGTCACTTACTATATTCTCTTTATTTTTTGATAATAGCTGTTGTAATGCATATGAAATAGTCTCCCATTGTGGTTTTAATTTACACTTCCCTAATGACTAGTGGGTGATGTTGTCTTTTCACTCTTTATAGTGTCCTATAGATGCACAAAAGCTTTTAATTTTTATGAAATCAAATTTTTCTTTTGTTACCAGTGCTTTTGGTGTCATATCTAAGAAATCATTGCAAAATCCAAGGTCATGAAGTTTTTCCCTTATGTTTTCTTCTGAGAGTGATATAGCTTTATAGTTCAACTTATGTTTAGGTTTTTGATCCATTTTAAGATGATTTTTTTGTATATAATGGTAAGGGTCTAACTTCATTGTTCTTTTTCAACATTGTTTTGGCTTGGCTATTTGGGGTCCCTTGAGAGTCTATATAAATTTTAAGATGGGTTTTCTAGTTCTGCAAAAAACACTGGTATTTTCATAGGGACTGCATTGATTGCTTTGGATAGTATTGACATCTTAATGTTAAATTTCCAATCCATGAACATGTGATGTGTTTTCATTTATTTTTATCTTTTATTTCTTTCAGCAATATTTTATAGTTTTCAGTATACAAGTCTTCTGCTTCTTCAGTTAAATTTATTCCTGAGTATTTTATTCTTTTTGATGATATTGTAAATGGAGTTGTGCTTTATTTTCCTTTTGGATTGTTATTAGTGTATAAAAATATAGCTGATTTTTGCGTGTAGATTATGTTGCAAAATTGCTGAATTCATTTATTAGCTCTAACAATTTTTTGGTGGAATCTTTAGGATTTCCTACATATAAGATCATGTCATCTGTGAACAGAGATGATTTTACTTCTTTCCAATTTGGATGCCTTTATTTTTCTTGCCTAATTGCTTGATCTAGGACTTTAGTACTATGTTGAATAAAAATGGTGGAATTGAGCATCCTTCCCTTGTTCTTTATCACAAGGGAAAATTTTATCTTTCATCATTGAGTATGATGTTAGCTCTGGATTATTCATAAATGCTCTTTATCATTTGAGGTAGTTTCCTTCTATTCCTAGTTTATTGAGTGCTTTTATAATGAAAGGATGTTGAATTTTGTTAAATACCTTTTTAGTATCAATTGAGATGATTATGTGGTTTTTTTGGTTCATTCAGTTAATGTAGTATAGTGCATTGATTTTTACATGTTGAATCATCCTTGCATTCCAGGAATAAATCCCACTTAGTCACAGTGTATAATGCTTTTATCATGCTAGTGAATTCAGTTTGCTAGTATTTTGCATCTGTATTCATAAGGGATATTAGTCTGTAATGTTCTTTTCTTCTCTGGCTTTGGTGTCAGAGTAATGCTGGCCTCATTGAGTAAGTTGGGAAGTGTTCCCCCTCCTCTTCAGTATTTTTGAAAGCATTTGAGAAAGATTGGTGATAATCCTCCTTTAAATGTTTGGGAGAATTCATCAGTGAAGCTATCTAGTCCAGGACTTTTCTTTATTAGGTTTTTGATTACTGATTCAATTGTCTTACTAGTTATAAATCTATTCAGATTTTCTGTTCTTCAGTTTGGGTATATTGTGTGTTTCTAAGAATCTGTCCACTTTATCTAGGTTATCCAGTTTGTTGGTGTACACTTGTTCCTAATATCCTCTTATAATCGTTATTTCTGCAAAACAGTAATGTTCATTTCTGATTTTTGTAATATGAGTCATCTTAGTCTAGCTAAGTGTTTGCAATTTTGTAGCAAAATTTGATCTTTTCAAAGAAGCAATCTTTGGTTTGATTTTTTTTTGTATTGTCTATTTCATTTATCGCTACTCTAATCTTTATTACTTCCTTCCTCCTGCTAGCCTTGGGTTTAGTCTGTTCTTTTTCTAGTTCCTTAAAGTGTAAAGTTAGGTTATTGAGATCTTTCTTTTTTAATGTTTGTGTGTATAGCTATAATCTTCTTCTTAGCACTGCTTTTGCTGCATCCTGTAGGTTTTGGCATGTTGTGTTTTCATTTGTCTCAAGGTATTTTCTAATTTCCCTTATGATTTTTTTAACCCATTGTTTAATTTCCACATATTTGTGAATTTCTTATATTGATTCCTAGTTTCTATGATGATCAGAAAAGAGACTTTGTATGACTTTAATCTTTCTAAATCATTAAGATGTTTTGTGGCCTAACTTACGGCTTGTCCTGGAGACTAGCCCATGTGCACTTGAGAGAACTGTACATCCTACTGTTGTTGGGTGTTCTGTGTATGTGTTAGGTCCCACTGGCTTACAACAGTATTGTTTTCCTCAAATTCTGCCTGGTTGTTCTACCCATTATTGAAAGTGGGGTATTGAAGTCTCTATTATAATAGAATGGTCTGTTTCTTCCTTCAGTTCTGTCCCTGTTTGGTGCAAGTATCTGGGGGGTCTGCTGTTCAGTGCACATAAAATTTTTATATTTTCTTGGTCAGTTGACCCTTTTTTATCAATATAAGTATCCTCCTTGGTCTCTTGAAACAGTTTTTTGACTTAAAGCCCATTTTGTCTGATATTAGTATAGCCACCTCGGCTCTTTTGGTTACTTTTCCATGGAGTATCTTTTTCCATCCTTTCATTTTCAGTCTGTCTCTTTAGAGCTAAAGTGAGTCTCTTATAGCCTGCATATAGTTGGATCATTTTTAATTCATCCTGACTTTTGGCTGGGCAGTTTAATCTCTTTAAAGTAATTACTACTGATAAGGAAACTGACTTTTGCCATTCTGCTGTTTTCTGTCTTGCTTAAAGTTTTGTTGCTCGTTTCCTCATTAACACCTTCTTTTGTGTTTAGTTGATTTTTCTGTAGTGACACATTTTAGTTCCTAATTTTGATGTGAGGTACTAAAGATGATTCTGAGGACCAGGCCCCTACCCAGAGCACGAAGGACACAGAATAGTCCTCCACAGAGAAGAGACCACACAAAGTACGGCCAACACTCCTCTCCTTATTCTTCGTCTCTGTGCCTGTCAGAGATGTTGTTGTCTCTGTCACTTGAACGTGTGCTGCTTCTTCTGCCAGCAATTACTTTGGTATTGTGAGTCCTTCTTTTGATTCTGATGTCTACGTCCGAGTCTTGCCAGCACAGCCCTCCTTAGAAATTACCAGGTCTGCTCAGGTTTTAGTGACCCAGCTGCATGTACTGGCTATACTTGCCCTTTCGATGAAAAAGCAAGCTGTGGCTTGGATCCTGTGGAGTGTCGGACGCAGTACTCTGAGCTTATTCAAGAATACATTTTAGTCATTAAAAAGGTACCTTAGTTCTAAAATTGCAGGTTTGACTGCCATCTTCTATATTTACCTCGTGGATTTGAGGAGGGCAGTTCTTCTTCCTTTAGTAACAGAGCTCCTGGAAATACAGGTTTGTAACCCTTCTCTCTGTGCTTCCCCCAGGTGCATCATTTCTGGCATGGCTTCAGGGAGCATTGTTCTGTTCTACAATAACTTTAACCGGTGGCATCATGAGTACCAAACCCGCTACTGATGATGACAGCTACTCATCGGCCCTGACCCCAGGCTGGGCAGAAGTACCCGAGCATCATTCTCTTAGAAATAGCTGTCACATCTGAATGGAACTTAAGTTTGCTCAAAGCAGCAAAATATTTTTTAAAGTTAATTGCTATTTTTGTAGACTTTGCTTGACTTTTTTGGGGGGAATAGCAAAGCAGAAAATTGGCTGCTGGGTTCTGTAGTTTAAAAAAAAAAATCTATATTTTTAGTCATAATGAGAAGTCTATTTTCACCAATTATGGAAACATACAGTGGAGCTAGTAAACCCAATTATGAAAAAAACATTTCCCATTTATCTGTAATCTTGAGAAATATATGATTTTAACATTGGGGAAATGGGTTATAATACTGGGATAGGGGAAGTTTGTGCAGAAATTTGGGTCCTGTATTTTTCCAAACAATTGTGCTTCTTCAGCACTGAAATTTCTAGGATTTAAATAGTAATGTTTAAATTATGGTAAATGTAATTTAAAACATCTCAATGAATTATTTCTATCAATATTATTCTTCAAGCATGTTTTAGACCTAGAAAAGTACGGTTTGGGGGAGGCTATTTTATTTTACTGTGTGATTAACATAAAGGGTCTAAGTTATAGCAAGTGTGAAATAGTTGCCATTTTTTCCTGATCTGTCATCTTCATAGCACAACAAAAACGAAATGATGGAAATGCTCTTGGGTCACCATCTTTGTTTTTCTTTTAAAGTAAATGAAAGTACCAAAGCTCACCCCTGAGGTGCGACTGTGCCCAAGAGGCAGGGCCATTGCTGGGGACCCCGCCCTCCCCAGTTTGAGGACAGAGTCTACCAGGTGCTGTATTAAGCAACACCTGTTTTACCTTCTATTTGTTATTAAACTATCTCCACCTACCTTTTGATTAGCAATTTGTACTAAGAAACAATGTATTTTGGTGTTGTATTATTCTACTTTTCTAGTAGAGTGCTGTGTGGAATTCTGTGAAATATTTGAGAAAAGGCCTGTATTGCATAAATAAATTCTTTGTATGTTGTGAACTTTTGAGTTGAAACTGACATGCTCTTATTTCTCTTGCAACATCCCTAAAATTGTTCCTTCTCACCCGTCCCCACATTCAGTTAATTCTCTAAAAGCAAAGATTTGGAAAGAACAATTCAGTTTGACAGGAAAAAAACTGAATAAAATGGCATTTGTACTTGAATTGTTGTAAATCTAAATTGTAAACATTAATAAAACAGTTATTCACAAAGAAAATGCCAAACTCTGATTTAGTCAGAGTTTTTATCAAACCAATAGAGAGAGGCCCTCCTAACTGAAACAGGAAAATGGGCTTTCTCTGGCCAGATCGCTCCATTTTTGGGGGACTTACACACATGACCTAGACCTGAGTCTTACAAGTGACTAAACAAGGGACTTTATGTACTGTTCCACTAAGATCCATGATTTTATAAACCATTAAGAAAGAAAACAAGATGGTAAAATATGAGGGAGGGAAAGAACTTCTTAGTATCAAAGAAATATCCAAGTTACTGGTAAAGTAACTAAAAACACCCTCACTGGTATTAACTTGTGAAAATTACACTTTGGAAATTTAGGGAAAAATGATAGACGAAGAAAATTAGCATTACGTCATGTGCCACACATATGATAGTTCAACTACCCTGTCTTAACAAGTCTAAAGGAAGGTTAATAAAGGAGCTTCCTTTTGGAAACTAAAAACATAAAATTAAAAAATCAGCATCTCCACTACACTGCCTTCATCATTTTAAAAACCTACAACTATGGAAAATTAACTGAAATATAAAGTAATACTTCATAAAACTAATAATAGCTGGCATCTGCTTCTTAATGATAGAATCTGTTTACAATATCTTCTGTTTACTCAACTTCACTTACCCAATTTTAACTCTTTAACAGAAATGACTTCAAATAAATATAAACCAATTAGGAAAAATATATATAAACCAAGTAGAGGTAGGTTGGGGATGAAGCCGAATGACCCCAACACGTTCAGTAAGTGGTCGTGGCTAAATGGGCTGTGTGTCTGGTCTAAAATGCACTGTCTCAAGAAATTAAGATTTTCCTTCCTGACACTGATTCTTACTGAAATATAATCAAGTCCCTGAGATGCTGTCATTTAAGAAATACCACTAGATCTCTGGGAGAAAGAGGGCTTAGAAAACAGAGAACCTGAAAATCCGAAACACAATGATACAAATTTGTTAGACAACTCACTCTCAGAGGAGCATCTTATCCCAAAGTATACTAAATATCCATAAATAAATGTTTATAAATTAATTCAATGAGAAAGAGCCATTTCCCCAATGAAGAAACTAGCATACAAAACAGGGAAGTTCCAAATGGCCTGCACAGAAACCACAAGCAGCTGTGTTGTGCGTAGGACGGGAGGTTAGCAGCTTCCAACCCCAGGGTTGCCCTTTTCTACTCAGCTGTAACACCAGGGCTGAGCCAGAGAGTCATGTGTCCTCCTGTCCCTCATGAGAGGGGCAGTGAGATGGCAGTGAATGGCCAGGGAATCCCAGAATGCAGCCAGTCTGCACCTACTTTGTACCCTTTTTAGCAAATATAATTGAATTGAAATATCAAGTAACAGTTTAGAGCCACAGAGATGGGGGTTGGGGTGGCAAGTTTCACTAAGTATCTTTGATACTTTTTTACTGGATAGGATTTCAAGAGCTCCTCCTAGCCATGCAAATCTCAAACCTGGTTTGGTCCTTCCTACTATCTCAATCCTGCCCCATTTTCCATCGCTACTGAAGAACACAGCAGACCCGTGATACAAACAGGTCAAGAAGCAGGAGTACCTTTCATTTAAACAGCTGGAAGAACCCACCACTGAGCTTGATGTGTGCAAGATTACAAAGCAGCAGCCAGCCCCATAGCTTCATGTGAAATTAGGCCAAAGTGTGTGCACACAGAGAGGAGAGAACATGACTTAAATCTCAATATCTGCACAAACCATGCATATGAGCAAATGTGCCAGTGCCTCCACTTGGCTATTTCTGCCCTACCACAGTGGAAGGAAATGGTTTTTACTTCAACCAGGACAGCAGCTGGCCTAGCCACCACCCTTTTTTTGTAGCATAAAGTCTAATCCCTGTTAATCGTGTAGGCTTCACAAATTATCCTTGTAGGGGATAAAAAGCTTCTTAAAATTCTCTTCAATTTCCTCTCAGATGAATGGGTGAAATATCTTTCTGTATTTTTCTTTTGGATAGATTTGAAAAGTTGAGTCCATGAGGAAGTTCTTGGGTCTTCTTTAGTCATGACTGTCTAAAAACCTAAGACTACTGTTAGTGATCCTGACACCTCACTCCCAGCCCCGGCTGCTTCGAGAACCAGAAACGCAGATTGCTCAGAGGGAGGCAGATCACACTAGTCTCTGTGATGACACCAAGGTGGTTTGGCCTTAGGCAGGCTACTGTCTTTGCAACAGCCAGGCTCCCCTGGCAAGGTTAGAAGACAAGCTATAAATGTTTCTGTGAATTCCGAGACCTCAGCGATCACATGCCAGAAACATGAAGTGAATTATTTCTCTGTCTCAAGTTCAGGAATATTTTTCCTTGCCAAAACCACAATTTGGGGGGAGTTGGGAAGGCCCGTTATTTCCTCATACCTGGCAGGAAGAAGCTGGCTGCTTTGCAGCTTTGGACTTGGATCATTTGAAAGACAATCCCCAGACCCAACTTCAGCCTCGGCACTGACAGGTGTCCGACCAAGCCTTGCGACGCACCAGACTTGGTCCACTGTGATGGAACCATCCTGACCAAGCTAGAGGTCTTTGGTGCCCAGCTCTGCCCCAAATGACAGGGGTATAGCAGGGGAAGATGATCGTCTCTGTATCAAATATACCCTTCCTCTTCCCCTCAACACTTCAATGCTTGCAAAGAACTGTGTTTGAGCTTGAGAGCCTTAAAACCCCCTTGCCTAGATTAACCAAAGCTGCCCAGGCCACCTTCGGTCTGGAAGAAACTGCTGTCTGACTTTGATCTAAATGGCCTCAGGACTCTTACCAGTTAAGCGCCCTGCTTCTGATAACTTGTTGGCTTCCTCAATTTTCTACCCGTGTCAGTGGTAGAAAACCTCCTCCACCCCACCACTGCCTTGTAACGGACTTGTCCCTTCTAACGCATCTCTGACCACCAAGAGGCCAGCCTAGTTACAGGGCACCTGCCCTGGAAGCTAGAACCAGCCTGGATAAGCTCTTGGCTCTTTTGAGTTTCCTTATTTATCAAACAGAGCAATCTGCATCTATCCCTCAGGACTGTGAGGTAGCGCAAATGAGACTGGATGCAATACTCTGTGAGCTGTAAACTTTTGTGATTGTTATTGTCTAGCATCCAGGCATTTCCAAGAACTAGGTGATCATTCCTTTAGAAAGCAGCTGATTCTGTCACTGGACTGCTCTGTTACTAAAACCTTATTTCCACTCTGCTGAAATCTGACCTTTCATGCCTCCTACCTGCTGACCTCAGGCTGACCATCCAGACCATCAGTCTGCACTTCCTTCTGCAGAACAGTTCTTTGACTTTGTTTGTTCGTTTTTGAGACGGAGTCTCACTCTGCTGCCTGGGCTAGAGTGCCATGGCGTCAGCCTAGCTCACAGCAACCTCAAACTCCTGGGCTCAAGCAATCCTCCTGCCTCAGCCTCCTGAGTAGCTGGGACTACAGGCATGTGCCACCATGCCCGGCT
>CAUYRT010064116.1:0-10954 GCA_963574885.1 Lepilemur ruficaudatus | reverse complement strand
GTAGATACAGTTGGAGCCCTATGTATGTACTCTCTGGACTACTTTGACAGAGTAGGTTTTTGAATGTAACAAGATAAGTCAACTTGAGTGGTAATATATTTTGGGAAATCAGCTCACTACAAATGGTGACTGTAAACATTGGACTGTAAATGCTTTGTAGTTTTCCCCCAATAAAAATAAAATAAAATAAAATAAAAAGAAATATAGCATTCTTGGTTTTGTTGCATACCCTGATAGGTTTAACTTTAGTGTTTTGCTATATATATGGTGTCTACCATTATAGTCTACCCTTTATTAGGTTAATGATATTTGTTCTCTTCCTTACTCATTTTTTAAAAATTAAGAATAGGTGTTAAACATATCAAACACCTTTTCCTTATCTAATAATTATATAGGTTTTTTATTCTATTTTTTGATCAATTAAAGCTTTTGATATATTGAATTACATTAATAGATATGCTAATGTTGAACATCCCTGTATTTCTAGAATAATCTCCACTTGGTCATGGTATGTTAGTTTTAATATATACTAATATATATGGTTTCCTAATATTTATTTAGAATCCTTGCATGTATATTAATGAGATTAATTTATAACATTCTTTCTGAGGCTCATCTTACCCAGTTTTGGATAAGAGTATTAGAGTATTGCTAATAAGGTGGAGAGCTTTCCAGCTTTTACTGTGTTCTGGAAAAGTTTAAATGACAGAGAAAGGATCTTAAAAGATTTGATAAAACGTAGTTGGTGTCTTTGAGTGATTAAAATCTTTAGTGTTTCTATTTCTTCTCTGCTATTAATTTATTTAAGTTTTCCATTCTTCCCAAGTAAATTCTGATTAATTTTATTTTCCTTAAAATTTTCACCTAGACCTTCAGATCCATTTGATAAGCTGCACATAGTTTTATCACTTAAAGTTTTAGATGACAGGCCACCAATGCAAATCTGGCTAATTTTAGTAAAAGAAAGATTCATTTGGAAGATAATAGGATGTTCATAGTATTGACAGGGACTAAGAAACTAGGCTTAAGAACTAAAGATACTCAAGATGGTCAAGAAGGAGTCACAGAAAGCTCATCTCATGGCTACAACAGTCTGACCACGGTGCAGCCGCTGTGATAAATGATTCCCAGCTGTTTCTTCTGTTTCTTAAGACTCAAAATCCAGGCAGAGAGAGAGAGACTGAATAAAAGGGAATGGAGAGAGGCTAAATATGAATTTCTCAACCTCCATTTTGGAAATCATGTGCCTGGAATAACTTCCACCAGAACAACTCACAATAGAAGAAAGATAATTCCCCAGAGAAAACTGGGAACCTGTTATGAAGAACAATAGATGTTGGGTAGGCCCCTAAAAACATTCACTCTAATAATGTTACCCTAAAATTATTATTATTTTTATTTCTCAAAATAACTGTTCTATTTATCAAGTCTAAGACTTTTTACTTTCTGGTTTATTTATTATTGCTTATGTCTTTATTATTTTCTATCACTTTTTCCCCACCCCAAGGGAAGAGAATCTATCACTTTTGATTTATTGGTTTTAAGAAAATAATATCCTGAGTGTATGCTTATTTCATTTTTTTGTGCTTTTTTTGTTGTAAAATCTTAATATAATTTAGCTACATGAAAGTGTTTTCTTTTTGTTTTTTTCTATTCTTTCTAAGCTTAGAAATTCTACCGCTTACCCAGGATTTAATATTTGTTCCAGTGGAATTTCTTTTATACATAAGAACCTTGATTCTAGTTTTAGCAGTATTATAAAGTGTATCAATAAGGACTTGTTAAAGAAAACGACTCCAGATACTTTAATCAGAGAAGAAGATCAGAAACAGTTCACATTCACATGGGATGGGCAACACTACATACTTACAGTTCTCTCCAGGCCGTATCTTTTGCCTTCTATCATAATGAAATCTGCAGAAATCTGGATTATCCGGACTTCCTATAAAACACATTGTTTTGCGTTGATGGCATTACCTTGATGAGAGCAGATGAGCAAAAGGTGGCTGGCACGCTGAATGCTTTGATGAGACACGTGTGTTTCAGATGGTGGGAAATAAAGCCTCACACATCAGTAAAATTTTTAGGAAACTAGTGCTTAGGAATCTGCCAGAATATCCTTTCTAAAGTAAAAGACAAATTACTGCATCTTGCACTTCCTTTAACAAAGAAGGAAGCACAGAAGCCAGTAGGCTTTTCAGACTCTGAGACAAATATTCCACACTGAGGAATGTCGCTCCAGCTGCCAAAGCAGAAAAGGCTTCTGTAGTGATCCAGCAGACCCTGTGGTGTTGGAAATGTCAGTGATGGGAAAAAATGCTGTGTGGTGTTGAAGAAGACCAGTGGGAGAACCACAATAAGGGGCCTTGGAATTCTGGAGCAAGTCCATGCCATCTGCAGCAGAGAATTATACACCTTTTGAGAAACATCTTGTGCACTATTGATTCCTGGTAAGTGTGGATAAGGGAGCATGGGATGCTCCATCACCATGTGGCCAGAACTGCTCATTATGAGCTGGGTCCTAACAGACCCAGGAAACATAAGGTCAATCAGGCTTAGCAAAAGTGTGAGGTAGCAATGTGTTGGGTACATCCAGAACCAAACACAAACAGGACCATAGGCCAAAAGCAAGGTGCATGAGCAGGTAGCCCAGACACCCCCCTCCCTGCCACCAGCATCCAAATAGTTGTACCCATGCACGTCTGTCAGTTCATACCTGTGGCTCAATGTGGAATCTGATATGACCAGCTGAAAGAGGACAGGAAAGTTTGCATTGGATTTACATATGAGTTGGCTTGTTATGTAGCTACAAGTTGAAAATAGACAGCATTACAGCCACACTCTGGAGTGGTTTTGGAAGACAGTGATGAGGGAAAGTCCTCCCAGTGGGTAGAAATACAGGTGGTACACCTTGTCATCCATTTTGTGTGGAAAGAAGTGGCCCAAAGTTAGACTACATATGAAATCACAGGCAATAGTGATTACCTGACCATCTTTTTTTCCTGACATGAAAAATATTTGAAGATCAAGAACAAAGAAGGTCTGAGCTAAAAACATGTGTATGTACATGTAAGGAGTGGGTATGAATTATAAAAATCTTTGTATCACATGTTAACAGCCACCAGAGAGCATCCATCACAGAAAAGGCACTAAATAAATAACCAACAAAATGACTTAGCCAGTTTGGCCCAACAAAATGATTCAGCCAAAATGACTGAGTCTCAGTCATCAGCCACCCCAGTGCAGGCGAGATGGGCACAAAAATGAAGTGACCATGGTGGCAGAGATGGATGCTACCAGTGAGACAAATAGCATGGACACCCGAGGTTTATCTTGCTACTGCCATCAAATGCCCAAACTGACATTAAAGACCAAAGCTGTCAATGCTGAGCCCACAAGATGGCACAATTCATCAAGGAGACCAACTAGCCACTTGGTGGTAAATTGACTACCTCTGGTCCCTTCAATCTTTGATGGGCCAGTGGTACATTGTCACAGGAATAGATACATAGTCAAGGTACAGGTGTGCCTTTCCTGCCTGCAGGGCCTCAGCACCGTGATCCAGAGGATCACGGAGTGCTTAGTCCTCCAGCAAGGTATCCCATATAACATCCTGTCAGCCAAAGATACTCACTTTACTGCAAAAGAGAAGTGGGAGTGGGCCTATGACCATGCAATCCACTAGTCATATAACCTACTATTACCTCCCAGAAGCTGGTGGCCTGCTAGAGCATTGGAACAGGCTGCTAAATGCAGAGCTGAGGTGCTAGTTAAAGGCAATACTTTGTGAGAATGGGGTGCTGTCCTCCAGAAAACAGTATATGCATTGAATCAAAGACCTTCATGCAGCATTTTATCACCAGTTGGAAGAATACATGGGTCTGGGAATCAAGGGATAGAGGCAGGAATGACAACATTTATCATTACTCCCATTTACCAAATAAGGGCTTTTTTTTCTGTTCCCACAACTGTAGACTCTGCAGGGTTAGTGATTTTGGTCCCTAAAGAGCCACACTTTTTCCAGGAGCACAGCAAGAATGCTGTTGAATTATAAGCTTTAGTCTGCTGCCTGGTGCACATTAGGACCCTTGTGTCTAGGGACCAGCAGGAAAGGAATCACAATCTTGACGAGGGTAATTGACCCTGATCTCAGAGGAAGTAGGGTTGCTGTTGTTATTAATACAATGCAGGCAGAGAGGAATGTGTGTGGAACCCACACATCCTACTGGGGTACCTCTTCTAATAGTAAAAGGATAGAGACAGCAACTTGGCCTGAGAAGCACATGGTAACCAGGGGCTCAAACCGTTTCTGGAAGAGATCGTGAGTCATGCCATCAGGTAAGCCCCTGAGGCCAACAGAGGTGGGAGCTCAGGTGAATGGAATCTAGAATAGATAGGGTGGGGCGGTGGCTGACCATCAACTACAACCCCAAGATCAACTATAAGGACATGGGCTGTAGTCTTTCCCACTAACTCCCTCTTCTAAGTTTTCTCTCAAGAAGAGAGGCCCACTGAAATTTCGAAGGAGCCAGTCTTGGGAATATACATGGAAAGTAGATCTAAATGATGCAAGTAATGAACTCTGAAAGACACAGAATTGAGTTTCCCAGATCCCTCATGAGGAAGGTCTTGCTACTTGGCTGAGAAGAGTTTCGTCAGAAGACACCACCTCCAGATAGCAAATAATTGTCAGATGCTTTAGGGTCTGCCTCAGCTACAGAGAACTGCCCTACCCAAGGGCATGCCCTTCCTGGGCAACCCATACTGGGTGACTGAGCAAGGCAGGTTGTAATGGCCCAGCCATTTCTGCTGGACACTGACAGGTCACACTCCTTGAGCTGCCCATGGGCAATACAAGGCTTTGTTGAAGCTGAATCACAGTTTGACTTCTCCCTCTGCTTACCCCTGTTTCCCCAACCTTCCTTTCACAGGTGTTGATCCCTAATAAACACCTTACCCCCCAACCTCTATCTGAAGTCGGCTTCTGGAGAATCCAAACTGTGTCAGCATTTCTGCTGTCACAAACTTATTTCATAAATACAAATGAATCTCCAAGTACCTACTTGATACTAGAACAAGAATACTTGCTTCACAAAGTTTTCTGTGCTCAGAAAATATAACTTGATCACTGCACAACCAGTGCATGGTAAAGGAGCTATTTCTTTTGAGAGTTTTTAATGTGTTTAACGTAGCCTTCAGTATGATTCTTCTCTTTTATTCTTACTGTCTCCTAGTCTTCAACTTTAAGGGAAAAAATATAGTTTATTTTACAAAAAAAAAATTGCTTCTAGTGTAATTTCTGTCTTCCCTGAAAAACAGAATTGAGGCATTTTTCCTCAGAAAGTTGGGGAAATCAGTCTTTTCTGGAGGAAACACAATTCTTATTGGTTACCTCTCTCAGCTCTTTACTGGGAAGGCCGTTTTTTGGTTTCAGTTACGGTAAAACTCTTTGGATTTTAGCCAAACTCCTTAAGAGTTCAAAAGTACAAAGCTCTTTAGGAGGCTTGCTCTTTTGAAATATTTTTTCAGGGGTTAAAAATTAAATTTCAAAAGAATATCTGGGTGGAAGAAAGTTCTCAGCAGAGACACAGACCCTGAACACCTCCATCATGAAGCTTGTTCATGTTTTTCTGTTAATTTTGTGCTTCTACTTAAGTTTTTGCAAGGTAAGTAATTCAATCTTTATGTAAATTATTTTAGGTAGATATTTTAAAGATTATAAAAATACAGGAAAAATCTTAAAGATATAATGTTAACTTAAATATTACATAGTTCAGTTACCAACAGTGCCACAATATAATCAGGAACAAATGTTAATATCTTGATAAAAGAGTTTTAAGAATATAGTTTTTTTATATGCTTATATGTGCATAGACATGGAACAAGAATTTTACTAATACAAAGCTATGATTTACTGTAATTACAATAAATCAATAAACATTTCCTAAGCCTTTTCTGTGTGTAAGATACAGTGTTAGGAAAGTACTAAGACTGATCTCTTCCTTCAATCGCCTTTTCTTACACTGTATAGTTGTAGAAAGGAGAGGTAAATATGCCAATGGGGAAATAATATGAAAGATTTAAAATAACACTTGAAAACACAAAAGAAGGGAATGTTACAAGACAGTATACATTTAATTGCCAAATATGATACAAATTTCTTTTGGCAAAGGACTTTAAAACGAGAGTACAAATCGCTTTATGTGGAAAGGTTAGGAAGAGATTATGGACCAAATAGGATTTGAGCTGGACCTAAATTCTGGATTGCAGGCCTGGTGCCAGGGTCCAGGGACAGGCTTGTTCTCTCTTTCCTCCAGGAGAATTCATGAGCCAAAGGGATCTCTGTCAACATTGTGCTATGCTGTGTTGGGGAAGAGTGACACAAAGTAAAACTTTTTTCTTACCCTTTTCAATGTGTCTTTTCTCATATCTGTGTTCCCCTGGGGTGCCATAACCTCTCACCAGGATCCTGGAACTCTCATCAAGGTATTTTTATACACAATTGTTTTTATACACAATTGTTAAATTGGTGTTCTTGTTGGGGAGACAAGGGCTGGGAGATCCGGTTCTGCTACATTGCAGTTGTCACCCTCTCTAACTGTCTTAAATATGCTCAGAACTAAAGAAAATTGAAAGAATGATGTATCAACAAATATAGACTACCAATAAAGAAATAGAAATTATTTCTATTTCCAGACAGAAACTCTGGAGTTGAAAGTATAATGTAATAACTTAAATGAAAAATTCATTGAGGGGTTTTAATAGAGGATTTATGTAGGCAGAAGTTCAACAAGCAAGAAGATCGGTCAATTAAGTTATCTAGTCTGAGGAGCAGAAAGAAAGAAGAATGACAAAAAAAATGAATAAAGCTTATTTGACCTGTGGGACACTGTCTAGCTTACTAACATATGCATAATGGGCATCCCAGAAAGAAGAGTGAGAGAAAAGGACAGACAATATATGAAAAAATAATGTCTGAAAACTTCCCAAATTTGGTATAATACATGACTCTACACATTCAAGGGCTCAATGAATCCTAAGAAAGATAAACACGAAAAGGTCTATGCAAGACACATTATAATCAAATTCTTAAAACCAAGGACAAAAAGAGAATCTTAAAAACAGCAAGATAAGGCTGGGCATAGTGGCTCATGCCTGTAATCCTAGCACTCTGGGAGGCCAAGGCAGGAGGATTGCTTGAGGTTAGGAGTGTGAGACCAATCTGAGCAAGAGCAAGACCCCATCTCTACTAAAAATGGAAAAAATAAGCCAGGTATGGTGGTGCATGCCTGTAGTCCCAGCTGCTTGGGAGGCTGAGGCAGGTGGATTGCTTGAGCTCAGGAGTTTGAGGTTGCTGTAAGCCAGGCTGATGCCACAGTACTGTAGCTCAGGCAACAGAGGGAGACAATGTCTAAAAAAAAAAAAGAAAGAAAGAAAAGTAACTAATCATGGTCATGGGATCCTTAATAAGATAAGCAGCAATTTTTTTCATCAGAAACCATGGAGGCCAGTAGAAAGTGGAATGATATTTTTTAATTACTGAAAATAAAATAACTATCAGCCAAGAATTGTATATCTAGAAAAACTATCCTTCAAAAATGAAGGAAAGATGAAGAAAATCGCAGATAAATAAAAGCTGAGGGAATCAGATGCTAGTAGACCTGACCTACAAGAAATGCACTACAAGCCAGAGAATCCTTCATGCTGAGATGATGCTAGACAGTAACTCAAGACCATATAAAGAAACAATGAACTCCAGTAAAAGTAACTACATAAGTAAATATAAAAGCCAATATTATGTTATTTTTGTTTGTAACTCTTTACTACATGATTTAAAAGACAACTGTATAAAAATTGTTTTAAATCTATGTCTGTAGTCACATGTGTAAAGATGTAATGTGTGGCAATAACAACATACAGGAGGAGATGGCGCTGTATAGGAGCAGAGTTTTGTGTGCTCTTGAAGCCAAGTTGTTAACAATTCAGTCCAGATTTCCATAAATTAAGATAGTAATTGTAATCTCCATGGTACCCACAAAGAAAATATCTGAAAAATAAACACAAAAGGAAATGAGAAGGGAATCAAAATGGTTCACAACAAAAAAATCAGCTACACAAAAGAATACAGTAATAGAGAAAATGAGGAACAAAAATGGTATGAGAGATATAGTAAACAAATAGCAAAATGGCAGAGATAAATCCTTTCTTATCAGCAATTACTTTAAATGAAAGTAGATTAAGATCAAAAGGCAGAGATTGGCATAATCAAGTTTTAAAAGATGTGATCCAACTACACGTCTGCAAGAGACTCCCTTTAGATCCAAAGAAACAAAGACTGGAAAAGATATGTGCAAATAGTAACCAAAAGAGAGCTGGGATGGGCTATCCTAATACTGGAAAAAATAAACCTTAAGTCAAAAAGTGTTTGACTTAAGACAGGGGTCCCCAACCTATGGTGAGTTGTATAATTATTTCATATATTACAATATAATAATAATAGAAATACAGTGCACAATAAATGTAATGCCCTTGAGTTATCCTGAAACCATCCTCTCATCACACACCACCACCACCCCCTAGTCCCTGTCCGTGGAAAAATTGTCTTCCATGAAAATGGTCCCTGGGGCCAGTTTCAATTGGTTGATTTTTCTCCTCATTATGAGGAATATTTTCTGGCTTCTTTGCATGCCTATTATTTTTATTTTTATTAAATGCCAAATGTTATGAATTTTATCTTGTTGGATGATGGATTTTTTTTTTATTCCTGCAAATATTGAGCTTTGTTCTGGAGTGCAGTTTAGTCACTTAAAAACTGTTTGATTTCAGGTCTTGCTCTTGAGCTTTCCTAGGTAGGATCAGAACAGTACTCAATCTAGGGCTAATTATTCCACACTATTAGGGCAAGATCCTTCTGTATACTCCACCCATCCAATGTCCCATGAATGGTAAGTTTTCTAGTTTGAGTAGTGAGAACAAGCTGTTTGGGCATGGGCATTATTACCTCAAATTCTTTTCAGTGGTTCTTTACCCGGCCTCTGGTAGTTTTTTCACACATAGATGCTGATGAATACTCAGCTAAATACTCAAAGGGAACCTTCTACAGAGCTTCAGAATTCTCTGAGAACTCTCTTCTTTCCAGTTCTTCATCTGTGAACTACAACTGCTTTCATCTCTGCAGACTCTCAGCTCTTTCTCCTAAACTCAAGGAGTCCCTTGGGCTCAGCCAAAGTTTCTCCTCTCTATACCCCCGCCTGAAAACTCTCTCAAGGCAATAAAATAGAACAAATGCAGGGCTCACCTCATTTCTTTCTCAACTCTCAGGGATTATTACCTTTCATTGCCTGGTGTCTAGTGTCTTAAAAACCATTGTTTTCTATTATTTAGTTCATTTCTTCGTTGTTTTAGGCTGGAGGGTAAATTTGGTCCCTATTACTCTATCTCGGCTGGAAACAGAATTCCCATTTAATTTTAATTAATTTTGATTTTAATAGTCACATTCTGTTAATGGCTATTGTATTGAATAGCACAATTAACAGTTGCTGGGTCTGCTGTTGATTTTTTAAAATACAAATGTAAACTTCACATGAGCACTTTTTTTTTACTTATCCTTTAATAGACATTGTATTATAATTGGAAGTTAATTTGGTCAGCTGTCAGTTTAGACTTGACATAGGTGAACTCATGTATGTTATGCATTGGAATTGTTCAAGCTCACTTTAGGTGGTACAGTTCTTTTCTTCAACCCCTGTGGTATCACATTTTCCTGAATTTTCCAGATTCAAAATTTAAAATGTTATCACAATGATTGTGAGAGTGAAGGAACAAAAGTTGAGTTATTCAATTTTGTCATTCTAATGGCTATTTAGAGTTTTTGTTTTTAAAATATAAAACAGTAAAACAGTGCAGACTGAGAGTTGCAATAATTTTGTTTGCCAAGAGCAAACTGGAGTTCATACAAAAAATACCAAATTTCAATAATATCTCTAAAATAAAATGTTTATTTTTTATTTTATTAATGTTGTTGTCAAACCATAATATTATTCTTTACTGCAACAGACTTATATACACATATAATTTTTCTCTTTTTCATTAAATATATTAATGTAACTCAAAATATTAATCTCTTTTTTCCTTGTTTATATTCTAATATGTATTTTACATCTTAAAATTTTTACAGGCATGATTATATATATGAATTTCAATAAAAGAAAATGGTCACTGCATTTTCTGCATAATTCATTCATTTCATGATTTTTACTGAAGATAATTTTATTGTATGGGGGGAGTTAAAAAGTGAGAAAAATATGCTAGGTTTGCCATTTGTCAATAGACAAACAATTTTTGCAAATCATATTCCAGACAAAGTGCTGGTTTCTTTAATGTCAAATATATAAAAAGTTCCTACAAAAAATAAAAATCTTTTAAAATTTGAGCATTGACCAAATTGAAAGATGCACAACTTCACTGAGGAAAAAAATTCAAGTAAAAATATACTCTGGTAACATTTTTACATATCAAATTAGTGAAGATAAAAAAATTAATAAGATACATATTCCGTGGTCAAGGATTTGGACACTAGGCATTCTCACATAGGCAGTATCTTTCAGTAAGAAAATTGCTCATTTTTTTTTGATTCAGCAATTTCACTTCCAGATAAGTATCTAACAGATATACTTAGCATATGTGGGAAATGATGATTCATTACAGCATTGTTTATAATAGCAAAACATTGGAAACTATCCAAATGCACTTTAAGGGGCTGGTTTTAGGACCATATTCTATTATTCTATTTGAGAAGAGTGAGAATGGGGCCCCAGTCTCTTATGGCTTGTAAGGTCTCAGTTGAGAAGTCTGCAGTTAGTCTGATGGGTTTTCTTTTGTAGGTTACCTGCTTCTTTTACCTTACAGCTTGTTGGAGGGCCTCTTTCATGTTTATTTTGGCCAGTCTGATGAC
>CAUYRT010064115.1:0-13698 GCA_963574885.1 Lepilemur ruficaudatus | reverse complement strand
TGAGTTTTGTCAGTCTGCCCAGTCTGAGAGAATCTAATCCACACTCAGTGATGTCTGAATCGCACACAATAACCTCTGCCTTTACTTTCATGCATCCTCCTCCCCTTCATGTCTTTTCCTCCCCACAGCACCCTTGTTCCTTTCCCACTTGAGTTTGAGAGTGGGACAGTGAAGTATTCTGAGGAGGGGCAGTGTGCGGGGACAGACCGATTGAGGCCCAGGAGTTAGAAAACAGTCCCCAAGAATCTCCAACATTCACCTCACAGCATAATTTACCTGAATAAATAACTCTCTACAGTTTATAAGGCCCATGGTCCTGAATCATTTCCTACTTATAAGTCGGAATTGCTGCAAACTTTAATGACAGCGGCGGGTTATCCTCAGGAGCTCATTTCTGCAGAACCTAGCACAGATGAAATTTGTTATAAATAAGTATAGTTTCATTGACATTTAGTCTAGGGCAAGTAAATTACCCAATGAGGTGATTTATAAATTCATTCAACCTAATTCTGTGATAGGAAGCTGAGCAATGTGCTGTGGTCATTGGGTCTGATTTATATCAGAAAAGTGTACAAGAGAAAATGGAAGTTCTCTATCTTGCTCTTGTCCTCTCCTGGTCTCCTGTTACTATATAACAGGCATCCCTTTCCTTTAATTACCTTCTTCATGGCTTGAGAGCTCTGATGACTTGATTAAGCCTTGCAGTGCAGTTCCAGTCCCTACCCATCTGATTAATTAGCCGAAACCTTATTAACTTCCTAATTCTGATCAATAAGGCACTGATGCCAAACTGTGCAAGGGCAAACTAAGGAGGCAATTTTATTTCAAGACACAGAGTTCCTGCTATTTTTTTTAAACCATCTTTGCTTTCTCTTACTTTTTTTAAACATCAGCTACGTTGGAATATAGTAATACAGTAATAGTCCTGCAAAGACAGCACAAACTCTCCACTGAAAGCCACGTTACTGGTGACAGAGCTCTTTGATGGCACTGTTGGAAACTTTGCATTAAAAACACATGGCCTCCATTATTCAGGATATCAGGTCAGTGTTGCTCTTGACCAGAGAAAGAATATGATGATGATGATGATTCCTTCTCAGGTGGTAATGGACAAAATATGTAACAAGAAACCCCACTTCCCCAAACCCAAACTTAGAATGGAGTTTTCCAACATTGAGGGAATATTTTAATATTCTAGATCAGTATTATCCAATAGAAATATTTTAAGTTTTCTAGTAGTCACATTTTAAAAATTAAAACTTAACAGGTGAGTGCTCACTTCGGCAGCACATATACTAAAATTGGAACAATACAGAGATTAGCATGGTCCTGCACAAAGATGACATGCAAAGCATTCCATATTTAAAAAAAAAAAAGAAAACATGTGAAATTAATTTAATACTATATTTTATATAATCCAATATAGTAAAAATAATAACAGGAAAATATTAATGTCACTGCAACCTGTAATCTATTTTATTTATTTATTTATTTTTGACACAGAGTCTCACTCTCTTGCCCGGGCTAGAGTGAGTGCTATGGCGTCAGCCTAGCTCACGGCAACCTCAAACTCCTGGGCTCAAGCGATCCTTCTGCCTCAGCCTCTCAAGTAGCTGGGACTACAGGCATGTGCCACCATGCCCGGCTAATTTTTTATATGTGTTTTGAGTTGGCCAATTCATTTCTTTCTATTTATAGTAGAGACGGGGGTCTCACTCTTGCTCAGGCTGGTTTCGAACTCCTGACCTTGAGCAATCCTCCTGCCTAGGCCTCCCAGAGTGCTAGGATTACAGGTATGAGCCACCACGCCCGGCCAGCAACCTGTAATCTAAACGAAATTATTAATAAGCTATTGTGCTTTCTTTTTCCACAGTAAACCTTTGAATTCAGGTGTATATTTGATACTTTCAGCACGCCTAAATTTCAGCTAGCCACATTCCAACAGCTCAACAGACACATGTAGCTAATTGCTACCGTACTGGAAAGCATAGTTCTAGATCAGGGAATCTCAGACTTGAGTTTGCAACAGAATTGCCTGGAGGGCTTGTTAAAACACAAGTTGTTGGCCCCACCACCAGAGTCACTGATGCAGTAAGCTGGTGTTGGGCTAGAGACTTTGCATGTCTAAGAAATTCCCAGCACACTGATGCTGCTGGTTGGGGACTCCACTTTGAGAATCACTGCGCTGGAAATAGGACTCATTTCAACCCCCTCTTCTCCAGCTTACTAGAGATCTGTGCGAAAGCAATGCTCCTTTCCATTAAGATAGGTTCGTGAGTTGATCTCAATTCTATTTCCCTTCATCATTTTCAGAGCCCAATCTAGCTTTTAGCCTTGAATTTTCCCAAATCGCATGAAATTCCAAAGCTTAAGGAATAGACCAGATTTTACCTCGAACTTTGAAATTATTTTGGCACTTAGTATATGCTGATATATCAAACTATTTGGTGTATTCATGTGTTCATGGTTTGTCTCTGCAGGAACTGTTTGCACTTCCAAGGGCAGAAAATACACCTTACAGAAAAAGCCTCTGAGAAAGTCCTCACTTGCCTACACCAAGGATCTGTGCTGGGCAGGTCGTGCTGGCACCCGGTGTTTCCGTTCTCACTCGTCTGCCACTCTCTCCTCTGCCATCTCAGGCTGCCTTTCTCTTTATTGGCAGCTTAAGAAACTCACCACAAATAAGTGCCATTTCTTATTTTTGTCTCCAGATTTTTTTTTTTTTTTTTTTTTTTTTTGAGACAGAGTCTCACTCTGTTGCCCGGGCTAGAGTGCCGTGGTGTCAGCTTAGCTCACAGCAACCTCAAACTCCTGGGCTCAAGTGATCCTCCTGCCTCAGCCTCCCGAGTAGCTGGGACTACAGGCAGGCGCCACCATGCCCCGCTAATTTTTTTTCTATATATATTTTGAGTTGTCCAATTAATTTCTTTCTATTTTTAGTAGAGACAGGGTCTCACTCTTGCTTAGCCTGGTCTCGAACTCCTGACCTCGAGTGATCCTCCCACCTCGGCCTCCCGGAGTGCTAGGATTACGGGCGTGAGCCACCGCGCCTGGCCTCAGTTCTTTTCTTTATTAAACAAAGTCAGTAGATAATGCATGAACAAAGTTCAAAAATTACAAAAGTGTGACAATGAAGGCCGGGTGTGGTGGCGCACGCCTGTAATCCTAGCACTCTGGGAGGCCAAGGCGGGTGTCAGGAGTTCAAAACCAGCCTAAGCAAGAGCGAGACCCCATCTCTACTATAAATAGAAAGAAATTAGCTGGATAACTAAAAATATACAGAAAAAATTAGCCGGGCATGGTGGCTCATGGCTGTAGTCCCAGGTACTCAGGAGGCTGAGGCAGGAGGATCGCCTGAGCCCAGGAGTCTGAGGTTGCTGTGAGCTAGGCTGACACGGCGGCACTCTAGCCCGGGCAACAGAGCAAGACTCTGTCTCAAAAAAAAAAAAAAGTGTGAGTGTGACAATGGAAAGGTAATGCCTCCCTGTCCACTGTCCCCTAGTTTTCTCCAGCCAGCTGCCTTCCCAGGAGCTCAGCCCATATTAGCAGTGTTCTTCTCAGGGGTAATCTGTCCACAAATTTGTTACATGCTTTTATACACACACACATGCATTTATATTTTTAAAACTGAAAGACAAAAATAGGCACTTCGTCTGCAATTTCAGCCCTACCTCATCTCTAAGATGTAAAACAATCAGAAATGAGTCATATCATAAACACAATTTCAGAACCAGTAAATACAGTACACGGCTTTCACAACATTGGATACAACAGAGCGACCTTTTAATGTGAAAGATGAGAAATACAGAAAGGTCGCCTGCAACCCAAGCAATACCCCTGGCGTTTAAGCAAGATAACTTGAGGTTTGAGCAATGTAAAGATTTTCATCCCAGAATGCTTTTGCTTCCTTGCCTTCACCAAGCTGTTTTCATTTTTGCCTCTGCCTTTGACCCTACTGTACCATCTGCCTGGAAAGTTGTACCCTACTCCCCTACTTTTTTTCTTAGCTTATTACAGTCATTTTAGTATTTTCTAGAAAAAGGCAGGTCCTCGAATTACTGAGTAACAACTGAAGTTTATGTGTTTCTCCAGATGCCTTGTAGTATGCCCAAGGGTGGGACCCCAAAACATTCTGCTAACAGTTTGTGCTTATTGTAGGAATGTCACTGGCACTGGTATTCTAGCCTTGCCTGTTACTTGGTTCTCACTGGCTTTCCCTTTGTTATTAAGTGGAGATTATACCTACTGAGCTGACGAAATTGTCCTGAGGGTGAAAGAGACAATGGCCATAGAGATCCATAATCAACCCAGACTCCAAGATATTTGGACTGCAGGGTGCTGGCAAGAGTAGAGGTGGGGACAGGGGGTGTGACTGTGGAATCAGAGTGACAGACAGACTGTCCCAAATCCAGGCTCTGACATTAGCGACTGTGTGACCTTAGGCAAGTTCCGGCACTTACCTCAGCACTGTGGTTGTCACACCTTTAGGGTGAGAGTCAGCCTCTTTCTCTGTGACCACCAGGCAAGTGGAGATGGAGGTTCCCAAAGGTGTTGAACATTTTGCCTCTCATAGAACGCCCCAAGGTCAAGTCTTCAAACTGGAGTGCACGTACTCATGGGGTGCACAAACATTTTCCGGGGATTATGGGACTTGGAGAGGCTTAAAGGAATTCCTTCACTTCCACAGTTACCAGCTTCATAGAAGAAAAATGCAAGTCTTACCCATCCATTAACTCCTTGGGGGCTTGCGCTTCCTGGTCTTCTCCCTGTCTAATCACACATCTATTAGAGCAGAAACGTGGGCTTAGAAATGTGGTATTTGGGGCTGCATTGGGTATTTTGATTCTAAGTACAAGGTATAAAAATGATGGAATAGGCCAGGCGTGGTGGCTCACGTCTATAATCCTAGCACTCTGGGAGTCCGAGGTGAGAGGATCGCTCAAGGTCAGGAGTTCGAAGGCAGCCTGAGCAAGAGCGAGACTCTATCTCTACCAAAAATAGAAAGAAATGAATTGGCCAACTAAAAATATATAGAAAAAATTAGCCGGGCATGGTGGTGCATGCCTGTAGTCCCAGCTACTTGGGAGGCTGAAGCAGAAGGATCATCTGAGCCCAGGAGTTTGAGGTTGCTGGGAGCTAGGCTGACGCCATGGTACTCTAGCCCAGGCAACAGAATGAGATTCTGTCTCAAAAAAAAGATGTCCTGGATAAACCCTCAGATAAACCTTTTATGTGATTTCTTTCAGATTTGATGTGTGTTATTCCTAAAGCAGATAACAATTTATCTACTTTATCAAATCAGATCATGACATCTGCCAGTTATAGTCAATGTTCATCTTATGTCATCTTATAAAATGCTTAATATCTTCTTCTATGCCCTTTTAACCCAAAATAAAATTATATGCTAGCTGCCAGATCTATGTTTTTTAGGAGAATGTATCTTCATCTTTCATTAAGTTCATGGAAAAAGTTTAACCATGATTCATGTCAATAAAAGATGCATTTTCAGTAAGTTTATTTTTTATATTTAGTAACTACTTATCAAAATAGGTAACATACTTATGTTACTTTTGTCAATTATTAACAAATAATTATACGGATAGCTCAATGCAGAATAAAATTGTGAACACTTAGCTGCCTCATAGTCATAGAAATTTTAAAAATTTAAAATTTTCCCTTTTGTAGAAATTTATTTTTTTCATGTATATTTTGCCATAATAAAAAAATTGCATGCTATTGCAGTGGATACAAACTATATAGTTTCTGAAATTATAGCCCAAAATAAAGCCCCTCTTTAATAAGAAAAATAATCATTAAGCATGCTTATAGGTATTTTATTTAATAGTGAAAGAAGTATAACTTTTAAAATCAAGTGTAGTTTACAAGGAAGAAAAAAGTGAGGAAAGAAGAAAGTAAGCAAGGGCCTGTCGTGGTGGCTCACACCTGTAATCCTAGCACTCTGGGAAGCCGAGACGGGAGGATCCCTTAAGGTCAGGAGTTCGAGACCAGCCTGAGCAAGAGTGAGACCCTGTCCCTATTAAAAATAGAAAGAAATTAATTAGCCAATTAAAAATATATAGAAAAAATTAGCCAGGCATGGTGGTGTTTGCCTGTAGTCCCAGCTACTCAGGAGGCTGAGGCAGAAGGATCACTTGAACCCAGGAGTTTGAGGTTGCTGTGAGCCAGGCTGACACCACGGCACTCTAGCCCGGGCAACAAAGTGAGTCTTTGTCTCAAATAAATAAATAAATAAATAAAATAAAATAAAATTTAAAAAAGCAAGCAAGAAGGAAGGAAGAAATTGTACCACCTCCATCAAGTATTAAATCATGTTAGGGCTGGGCATACTGGCTCATGCCTATAATCCCTACACTTTGGAAGGCCAAGGTGGGAGGATTGCTTGAGGCCAGGAATTCAAGATCAGTCTGGGCAACATAGCAAGACCCTGTCTCTATAAAATATTAAAAAAAAAACTATCCGGGCATACTGGCACACACCTGTAGTGCCTGCTACTCAGGAGCCTGAGGCAGAATAATCACTTGAGCCTGGGAGTTTGAGGCTGTGGTGAGCTATGATCATGCCACTGCACTCCAGTCTGAGTGACAGAGCAAGACCCTGTCTATAAACATAAATAAATAAATAAATCATGTTAGGATAGAGGCACAAAGGATTTATGCTCAATGTATCAAGTGCTTCCCCCAACTTTCTGCAAAAAAGGAAGTTCCTTACAGGTAAATGATCCAGGAAGGGAAACAGAGTCCCCATGGCAGGTCAGCTTTGGCCCCTGCCACTTTTTGTGTTAAGGACTGCTTTTTTCCTGGGTGGTGCCAACCAAGCTCTCTGAAATACTTTTGCTCATGTCACCATCATAAATTTTAGTTCTGGTTCCTTAGGAAACTCAGTGATATAGACAGACCCAGTGGTCCCCAACCTTTCTGGACACCAAGGACCAGTTTTGTGGAAGACAATTTTTCCATGGACCGGGTGGGGTGGAGAGGGATGGTTTGGGGATGATTCAAATGCATTACGTTTATTGTGCAGTCAAACCTCTCTGCTGATAATAATCTGTATTTTCAGCTACTCCCCAGCACTAGCATCACTGCCTCAGCTCCACCTCGGTCATCAGGCATTGGATCCTCATAAGGAGCATGCAACCTAGATCCCTCGCATGCGCAGTTTACGGTAGGATTCTCACTCCTGTGAGAATCTAATGTCTTCGCTGATCTGACAGGGGGTGGAGCTCAGACAGTGATGTGAGCGATGGGAAGTGGCCATAAATACAGATGAAGCTTCCCTTGCTCACCTGCCACTCACTTCCTGCTATGCAGCTTGATTCCTATGGGCCATGGACAGGTACTGGTCTAAGGCCCGGGGTTGGGACCACAGATATAGACAATACTATCATTGCCTAACCAGGTCTAGGTGAATATCAAACACCTAGACCACCATTTACATCTTTTCCCTCCGGACTTCGGGAACTTTTCTAACCTTTCCTATGCTTGGGGACCATTCAAATGACAGGAATCGTCTATTCCTTGAGGGTTGCACAGATTCAACATCACCTGTAAAATCACAGGGTCCTGATACCCTTGTAGGAAAGAGATCTTAGCATGTTCAATTCCTTCTAAGATTTTTGACTTATTCAAGTTTTCAATCTGTTCTTAAAATAATTTTGGTTATTTATGCATGGAATACATTCAAAGAATATTTTTACATTAATCTATATATATTTTCAGTTTAATTAATATCATATTTTACATAATGTCATATTTTTTCATCTTCTCAGGATTTGTAGTTATATTACCTTTCTTTTTTTCCTTTTTTTTTTTTTTGAGACAAAGCCTCATTCTATTGCCTGAGCTATAGCACCATGGTGTCAGCCTAGCTCACAGCAACCTCAAATCCCTGGGTTTGAGGGATCCTCCTGCCTCAGCCTCCTGAGTAACTGGGATTATAGACACGTGCCACCATGCCTGGGTAATTTTTTTTTTCTATTTTAGTTGCCCAGCTAATTGCTTTCAATTTTTAGTAGAGATGAGGTCTCACTCTTGCTGAGGCTGGTCTCAAACTCCTGACCTCAAGTGATCCTCCCACCTTGGCCTCCCAGAATGCTAGAATTACAGGCATGAGCCACCATGCCTGGCCAAGGTGGAAGTTTTAAACACAGCAGTTTAAAAACCTTCAAGCCTAGTTAACATATTGGGTAGTATTATAAGGTTAAAACTCTGTTTATAAAACAATTATGACTTAGCAGTGTGACAAGGGGTGGAAAGTAGAATAAAACTTTGGGCTTTGCTTTTAGTATAGTGTGTTGTGTTTAAAAACAGCAGGGCAACTATAAACAGCAGAGGAAAAAACTTTACATGGAAAATAACAGAAAAACTATTAACTAACCTAAAGAAAATCTCATCCAGGAAAATACCTCAAAACTTTGACATATTAACTCCTAGTGTAACTGTCAAACAAAAACATTATACTGCTCCTGCTTTGACAATCAGGAACCCCAAAGGGAAGACAGAAAATTCCAGTTCTTTTGTTTTAAAGTTTTCAACTACAAGGACTCAGGAGAAGAGTGTTGATAGTTTTTCACTTAGAGGATGCTTTTAACCATAAGATATTGTCCTCTTCTACTCGGCACAAAATTTAAGATTTCACAATGAGAGCTTCCTAGACACTGATTTGGAGCTGTTACTTAAATTCTGTTCCTCTTTACTGTCCTACGTGGCTTTGTCAAGTAAACTAAGAAAGCATGCGTGACAGTATTGGAAATGCACTTATTGTTCCTTGGAAAGGATATGCAGCCGTCATCTTATCCGGTTGCTCGGTGTTTCACCTAGTTTGGTCTGGCACAGAAATTAAGTTCATTTTACAGCTCATCACGCTCAGCATATGCTCCAACAAATGGATTCTTGTGTCCGGAGACCAGTAAAATCCCTGTGTCTCTTGGGGATGCTGCTACCGCATTTGTTCTAGGACATTAATGGATGTCCTAACCAGTCCATGTTTTCTAAAGCAATGACAACTCAAGGTCATAGTCTTAAAATGAGGCATGTTCAATATAATGACTACAGAAAATTATACATACGCAGCACACAGACATTTCTGGTGACGTCCATCATACATATTGTTTCTTTTTCCAATATGAAATGTAATGGGGATTCTCATTCTAAGAGGCATTTTAAAAGTCAACAAATCAATTTCTAGCAAGAAGCCTTGTGCATGAGTTGGAGCAAATGTTCAATCGGTACCCAATGTTTACTCAGAGGCACTGCAGGGAAATGTAACTAGAAATGTGTACCAGATAATTGACGGAAAAAAACGGTCAAGATTACACGTTTTCTCAAAACTTATACCCAAGCCAAGAAGAAAAAGGTTTAATTGTAATCTCTACCAAAATTCTTCAAACTATATATAACTAATTCTCTGCCTGAATTTCTTTTTTTTTTTGTTGTTTTTTTTGTAAAGAGATGAAGTCTTGTTCTGTCGTTGCCCAGGCTGCAGTGCAGTGGCTGATAATAGCACACCGCAGCTTCAAACTCCTGTGCTCAAGCGATCCTTCTGCCTCTGCCTCCCAAATAGCTAAGACTGCAGGCCTGTGCCATCATGCCTGGCTATTTATTTTATTTATTTATTTAGACAGAGTCTCCCTCTGTCACCCCAGCTAGAGTGCAGTGGTGTCATCTTAGTGCGCTGTAGCCTCAAACTCCTGGGCTCAAGCAATCCTCCTGCCTCAGCCTAGTGACTGGTAGTGCACTGACTAGTGCAGTGAAGTTGTCATTGTTTACACATGCACATCCCAGTCCACTTGCCTTGGCTGCCAGGTTATACTGATGTCGTGCAATCCATTCTCTTTATATTAACAATGGCTGGATACTTTCCGGATGGACCTCATAGTCATATCATACTTTCAGTTTAATCAGTGTTACTCATTGTTTGTTATTACGGCAAAATATACTGGCTACAGCATACGTTCCCTTTCTTGTACCATTTCTCTTTATCCCTGGAGTTTATACTTGTCTTTTTTTTTCTTTTTTTTTTGCTTAGGTGGTTGTTTGCTTAGCTTTTTAGGTGTTTCGTCCTCACTCCCTTCCCCAGCCCTTAAGGTGCCTTCGTCCTACTCTGGTTTGCACTGGTTGTCCTCTAGCCCTGCAGCAAAGCCATCATCTTCGGACTTCTCCTGTCATTATTCTGGAATACAAACTCCTGTGTTGTGCCCTCTGTTTCCTGGACCTGGACTTCCCATTATATGGTTTTTGCCTTTCTTTTAGTGAAGTGTCCTCCAGAAGTGTTCTAAGAAAACGGCCATGAGGAAGATGGTGTAGGAGTGGGGAGGAGGTTGTCATTCCTATTTGGACTTGGAGTCTCCTGGATTGAACCTTTAATTTTTCTTCTCTCCCGTTTTCTACTTATATGTCTTTTGGTTCTATTTTCTACATTATTTCCTCAGCTTCATCTTCCACCTTTTCAACTATGCTATTTTTTTGTTTAAATTTTGCTATCATATTTTTAATTTCCAAGATGTTTTTGTCTTCTGTGTTATTGTCTTACAGCTCTCTGCTCTTGTTTCACGAATGCAAGATCTTCTAGTATGAGATTTCATTTTTTAAGTTTTCTCCCACTTCATACATTGTCTCTCTTTTTTGCTGTTTTCTTATTTTGATCCCTGTCTGGCACGTTGAAGACTTTTCTCAAATGTGAGTGATCTCTGTTCAGGGTGTAGATGCCCAGTTTGGCAGTTCTGCCTACCCTCAGAACCTGGGCCTGGATGTACAGGTAGGGGATGCTCTCTGCCGGCTTAACTGCTCCTTGTAAGACTCTCAACCAATTCTCCTAACTTCATACCCACCCCACACATCAGAACTTGAGGTCTCATTTCCTGAGCCTTCCTGGGGTCTGTGGTGGAAACCGTCTTAGTTCTTGTCAATTTCTGTCACCACCCCGGGGGGAGTCAGCTCTCTCAGGTTAGCTATTAATAAATCAGTTAATACCTGAACATCTGCTTTCAATATTCCACAAAATTTTCTGGTCTATGACTATACTGCCTTGAATGCACCCGATCTGGTCTGGTCTCAAAAGCTAAGCAGGGTCAGGCCCGGTTAGTACTTGGATGGGAGACAAGATCAAGTACAACAAAATGTAAAAGAAAAAAAAAATTTTTTTTTTTTTGTTGAAATCTCTCATCCACTGTCATTTTTTTCCCCCCTGCTTTCCTCATGGAGTTCTCCTTTTTATATCAGTGAGGTTTCATGAGGGTACAGATATAACAAACTGCCCTGTTTCCTTCTGAATCTTCCAAACCAAGCAATTCAGCTACAGCAGGCACCTGTGCTAGCATATATATATAGTACTTATTCTTTTTGACTTTATCAAAATTTTGATGATAAAGGTAAAAGAAACCCTTAGGTTTCACAACTGCTTGTCTTCTTTTTTCTTCCCCGATTTCCCACATATCTTCAGTCAACCTTTCTAGAACAATGGCATAATGAGACTTCTCCCCTTTTCTGTTTTTAGTACATTCCAGAGAAGGAATGGGTCAATCTCAGTGAGTGGAGGAGACCGTCTTTTTCTTTCTTTCTTTTTCTTTCCATTTGCAGTTCCATGCATCTTCCAAAATCTTAAGTGTTATCCTTTCGCTTCAAAATTCTATTCCCAATGTTTGCGTTGGGAAGGAACATGAAGTGTTCCTTTATTCCAACTATGTCTCGTCCCAATTCTTCTAGTTCACTCTTGCTCACTAGTTATATATTGGACACATATTTCATATTCATGCTACTTAGACATCTGGTATACTTCCCAGTCCTCCTTCACTTCCAAGCCACTGTGGACCAGCTGAGGGAGCTCCTTCATTTTAATAAACCCATTCAAGGGTGAGATTCCTGAGGATTTACGTCTTCTAATATTATGAGGAAAGGTCAGAACTAATTTCTCAGAGAAAGTGAAGATTAAGCTGAGACTTAAGGGTGTGGGGTTTAGCTAGGTGACACACAGTGGTCCAAGTAAATTATCTACCTATATGTCCCCTGACCTTGAAGCAGAACTCAGAGAACATTCCCTTTAAATACGATTCAAATGGCAGTGAGTATGAGAAGCAGCCTAATGCCAAGCAGGACAATTGTTGCTGTTTTACTCCTAGCTGTATCTCTTGCCCAAGCAGTAGTACAAAAGTGGACAGGTTATATATTAAAAAAACATACCCAGTATATACAAATATACACACACATATTAATCTACCAAGGAACCGACATAAGAAACAAGAGTTAGTCCATTGCATTCAAGGAGTTTACACAGCAGTGAAGGATATATATACAGGGGAATCGGATTTAGGGAAAGCTTCATGAAAAAAACATCAGGAAATGCCAGGTGAGTGGTCTGCAGCAAACTCGCACTTGGGCTTCCTCCTTTCACTCCCTGGGCAGCTGGCCAAACAGAAAGACAAGGAAGCGGGAAAGGGCAGCCCGCCAGCTTGCCCCATCGGGAACCTCTCTCTGACGTCCAGGACCCCTTCCAGCAAGAAGAAAAAAAAAACACCGAAAGAAAGTCGTCGCCCCATTTCAGAGTGCAGGGGGAGCGCGCTGAGCTAGACCCGTGCCTCCAGCGGCTGGTCTCTAGCTGCAGCCTGGGCACTCCCCGGGGGCCGGGGCTCGGGCGGTGGCCGGGCGGGTGGAGCTCTGCCAGGAACGGGTCTGGGGGCTCCAGGCTGTGTGGGTCCTGTGTAGGGGGTGAGGGGATGGAGGGAGAAAGCCGTGCTCAGTTCTCTTTGCCCGCAGCGCAGGTCTGCAGCCAGCTAGCCCCCCGTCGCTCTCCAGCCCGAACTCACCCCGGCTGGTGGAGGAGAAGGGGAGGAGGTCCGCAGGGGTGAGGGGAGGTGAGGGAATAGATGAGAAATGAAGAAGGGAGAGAGACTGGGGCATTTCGCGGCTCCGAGAAGGGCCACCTGTGGTCACGACCGTTGTCACGACCCCCCGTCACGCCCACGTACGAGTGGGGCGGGGCCGGGCCCTGGGTGCCACCTGGGGGGACATCCATTCATAAGCGGGATGTGGGCCTGCCCGAGCCTCTTCCCCTCCTAAACTCCGAACTCCCACCTCCGGCCCAGACACCGGTCTCAGCCGCGCTTCCTACGGGGCGGGGGCGGGGGAACCTCCGGCACCGTCTGTCCAGGTGAAACCAGGGCCCCCGCTGTACCCAGGGAAGCTCTGAATAATAATTACCAGGGGACAGGAAGCCACAGGGTAAATCAAGGAAGTAATAACAATAGCCACCGTGGAAGTCCCTGCCACTGTGCCGTAGCCGTGCTTTCTGCAGCGCACCTGAGCCCACCCAGCCTTTCCATTCCTTCCCTTTGTTTAGTCCCATTAGTTCGCTTCTAGAAATTTGTTCGAATGGAAAGCAATCCCGGATGTAGGCGTGTATTTCTCTACACAGATGCTTAGCACAGATATTGGTAATATTCAAAAGTTGGGAGCTACCTAAATGTCTAACAATAGACAACTGATTCTAAATCATGGTAATTTTTTCAGTGGAATTTTTTTGTTGTTGTTTTTTTTTTTGAGACAGAGTCTCACTCTATTGCCCAGGCTAGAGTGCCGTGGCATCAGCCTAGCTCACAGCAACCTCAAACTCCTGGGCTCAAGCAATCCTCCTGCCTCAGCCTCCTGAGTAGCTGGGACTACAGGCATGCGCCACCATGCCCGGCTA
>CAUYRT010064114.1:0-10637 GCA_963574885.1 Lepilemur ruficaudatus | reverse complement strand
GGGCTCAAGCAATCCTTCTGCCTCAGCCTCCCAAGTAGCGGGGACTACAGGCATGCGCCACCATGCCCGGCTAATTTTTTCTATATATTTTTAGTTGGCCAATTAATTTCTTTCTATTATTAGTAGAGACGGGGTCTCGCTTTTGCTCAGGCTGGTCTCGAACTCCTGACCTTGAGCAATCCGCCCGCCTCGGCCTCCCAGAGTGCTAGGATGATAGGCGTGAGCCCACCACGCCCGGCCGACAGGCATGAATTCTCCCCCTCCTATCTAGCATAGCACCAGTAAGCATACTGGTTTCTTATGTGTGGGCTTCAGAATGATTGAATATAATGACCAAAGATTATCATCACAGTTCAAATTCTTTGAACTATGGACCTTGTTTCATTGAAGAAAGAAAAAAGTCTTATGGTCAAACTTCAAAGCAAGGGAAACTTGAGCTTGAGAAGACTTCCAACATCGTCTCCGCCAAGGATCTCAAACTGCAAGGCAGGTTATGAGAACCGGGAAGCGAAGCAGGCAGAGCGCGACAGTGAGGGCTGGAGACGAGCAGCCTGCGCGTCCAGCCGCGCCACCAGGGGGCACTGGTACCTAATGCCAGCCAGGCTTGCCATGCTCCTGCCAGATTAAGAAATTTCCACTTAGAAAGTTCTACTTATAAAGCTTACTAAAGGCCAAACAGAACATGTTAGCAGGCCACGTCCACCCTAAAATTTCTTGAACTGGTAGAAGAAAAGAGCAAAGTCCGGCGATGTTAACTGACTCGCCAAGTGGGTGAGCCCAAGCTCCTTGCCCTTTCTCTGTAATACTCGCCTTTACAAACTCACCTTATAAGATACAATATTGTGACTTACTAAAGCGTGTCATAACAGTGAGATATTTGAATCATTGGCTGTCTTACTTAAAACTACCTGCTAGTTGTTAGCTTTTGTCTTGTTTGGTTTTATTTGTTAATCTCAATTTCCATGAAAGGATATAAGAGGGTCTCTGCTACCTTTATTTTAGTTGTGTTCAAGTTATTATCATATATTATTCATTTTGGCCAGCCTGCATGCTCCTTTTATAGCTATATTGACATGAAGGTCCTACTCTATTTGTTTATCTTCAATCACCTGGCCTTTGGTTTGATTTCCACACTACAAATGAAAGCCATGGCACAGGCTGGGAGTGCCCAGGGCAGAGGCCACCACCAAACAGCTGAAGAGGTCAGGCAGTGAAGACCTCGCTACCGCACAGCAGTCAACTGCCATTAGTCCTAAAATTAAAGCAGTCTGAATTCACATGTTCTCCCATGTGCCACCGAAACCTTATTCCCATCTGAACATAAAGGCCAACATTACTACTTACTAATTTTGTCAAATTTATCAAAGGCAGCTCATATCAGGAAGTGAGATTCGCAGGGCAAGCCCCGGCTGACTCCAGCCCTCAGGCGGGCTTAGATGCCTCCTCCCACGGGCATCTGCTGTGCTTCAAACTCCAACGCCCCTGGGAGGGCACAAGCGTTCCAGTTTTCTTCCACGCTGTTGATCTCTATCTCCACCTCAAGCTTTTATTTACCTTTCTGGCTCCTGAAGGCATTTGAGTTTGTGACCTGTGCTCTAGACTTCCAGCAAAATTCATCTTTGACACAATTTCTTATGATTAGGAATTAACTCAGCATCTTACACAAGTGTTCAGTCAACACTATTTTAACTACTTCAGAGTACTTCCCATAGGCTGGTCAGTCACTGCCTGAATGAAATAGCCGTATCACCCAGATGCCTGCAGTACTGGGTCCGATCCCTCTCCTTCTGCTCCCAAAGCATCTCTCACATGGCCATCAAGCTAACCTTTCATCAGTTTATTTCCATTACCTACAGGATGAAGTTTGAACTAGCCTCACTGGCATTCATACTCACTGGATCCTTCATAATTCAGCCTCCATGTATATATGTTCAAACCTATTTTCACCAGCACAAACTCTCCAGTCTTGCACACACACCTGACCCACGCCTGTTTACATGGTCATGAACACTGTGCTGTTCCCTTCCCTTTCTGCCTCTCCGATGTCCCTCATTGAAACTCAGCTCAAACCCCACCTTTTCCATTACACTTTCCTCAGTCAGCCTAGTTTCAAATGGCCTTGCTTCCTTTTAAATGTAAATACTTGATAAATATTTGTTGAAGGACTGAATGAATGAATTCCAGCATGATCACATTCTTACTATTGGACTATGGCCAAGTTGCTTAACCTTTTTAAGGTATAGTTTATTTGTAAGAATGTAATTTGAGCAAGGATTAAATGAGATATTATGTATGAAGTTATATAGTTGACATGATAAATAGATTCAAAAGATATTAGCTGGTACAGAGACTCAAGAAATACTGGCCCGATTTACTGCCGTTCTACCCCTACCTCTTATATTTTTAGTTAACTTTTCAGTTATGCACACCGTCCCTTCCCAGCTACATTATTGAAGCAACGACCCATTTCTTAAAATTTTTGGTATCACTCACTGCAGCTAGCATAGAACTTCGCTAATAAATACGTATTTGTTGATTGAGCACTAGGAAAGCTCACCTATGAAAAATATGCCTGAAGGCTGGCTCCTAACACTGGAATTTCCTCCTTTAGAGACATTTTGTTCAAAGTTAAGCATTGCCCCAGTTAAAATTCAAACCTGCATGATAGAGAGTAACATACTGTATTTCACTGGTTATTAATATCTGTGCTAGTTAGACTTTTTTTTTTTTACAAGGAGCAGAAACTACGAGCAGGTTGTGCTATTATCTGGGGTATGGTGATTGGTTTAATTTAACACGTCAGTATAATTTAGCTTATTTAATGTCTTTCCAACACAATCACAGCGTAGAAACATTAGTAAAAGGGAAAGAGAAATACAGATTATTCCCTGTCAGAGAAGGAGAAGGATGGAAGCTGGGGGCAGTGCACCACCAGGACTGGAGCAGGAGGCAGTCAGCGTTAGGGTCAGCCCCGCTCGGCAGTTTGCCCAGCTCTGGGGGTTTCCCTGGGGTTCAGGGCATTCAGTGCTAAAATCAGGAAAATCCTAGGCAAACCAGGATAAGCTGGTCACCCTATTAGGCAGTGGAAAAATCCCACTGAAAGACCCTCTTTTTCTAATTTCAAAGTTCTAATCTCAAAAGTGTGCTTAGAGTCAGTGCTGGCCACAGAGCAGTACAGACCTGTCCTGGTTATCGGTTGGTTAGAGCAAAATGCTAACGAGGCCAAGGCTAAAGGTTTGGTGTGATTTCCCAGGAAACTTTGGTCTCTTCCACAATCCAAATCTGTGTACCTCTCTTAAGCCAGCCATTCTCCAACGTCACTGACTAATCACAAGGAGAAGGAGAGAGAGCGCAGATACCGTAGAACAAATCCTTTACTGCTGCTGTAACATTGGTGGCGGGACACTGATGCTTTCCCTGTGCATGAGCATTTGTCACATAAAGAAACTCATTTTCTGAACTTCCTGTTTTTTAAGTAAAATGTGTATCTAGATAATAATAATAATACACAGCACAACTACAAATCTCCATATCCTTGTGCTATGCATATTCTCCCAGGTAATTTCATTCTAATCCCGTGAGACAGCCACGGCAGGTCTCTAGCAGAACATGGCTGGAATCGCTATGGTGCCCAACCAGCAAGCCACAGAGCTGGAGCTCGAGCTCTCACCACCTGATGTTTGTCTGTATTTGTTGCTGTTGTTTTGGTACGGGTCACAGCCTTCTGTGACCAGCAAAACATACAGCCTAAATGTTGAGACTCCCTTGACTTTGCAATATCACTTCCATAAAAACTCCAGGACCCTCCAGGTCCCAGGACCAGGGAGTGTAGCCTTGAACCTCCCGGACATCTTGCCAAATGCTGGTGGCCACACGTGAAGCCGGCTGGTTGATTCCCGCACGCATGAAGGCATAAAGCACATCACATTCCTCACCCTGTCCGTCAGGCTCAGGTGTTTGCTGCCAGCCTCTGCACCTCATTATTTTGTTTTGTTTCAGTGTCTACTTTTCCATAGAGTCTTCTCCCCCATAAATTCCCAGATCTAGTGGTGTTCATAGTAGTAAACTAAAAGCTGAATTTCCCAAACATGTTTACTTCTTCTTTAGAGCAAATATGGGTAGGATGAAAACCACCCTGTGTCATACTGCTATGTTATTCATTAACTGGCTTTGAAAAAAGCCTCAGCTAGATTAGGAGTCACGTGAAGAAAGCTTCCTGCAACGTGAGAATTGTGCAAAGCTGAAACGCGGAGATTTTTAAATTACTTGGGAGATTCGGAGATGACCCTTTGAGCTCATTCCTTGGCCTTGGCACTCGACAAGTGCACGATGGTGAAGAAGAGGCTGTCTTCCAGTGACTCGGTGTTCCGGTCTGAGAGTCCAGGCAGCCAGAGGAAGGCCGGTGTGCAGGCCCCACACAGCTCCACGGACAGCCCCAGCGGGGAGCTTCTCAGGTGGGTACAGCCTGGGCCTGGCCATCCTGTCTGTCCCCTGGCAACCTTGGCTGCCCAACCCGTGACCCTCAGAGAGCTCCTTGTTCATTTCCTGAGGTAGCAATCTGCCAAGGGAGAAGCATCCTAGCCAGTGGATTGGAAGTGGGTAAATAACAGGAAATATGATCTTCTGAGCCAATAAAACTATTATCACTATTAAAGGAAAATAATTTTACTGCCTTTTTTAGTACTTTTTTAGTACTGGATAAGTGGCCATTGTGTAGTTCCTCAACTCGTGGCTTACTCTCAGGTTCATAGAGAGTGAAGCCAAATAGTTGAACCAAAAATATACTTTGGTATCAAAATTACCTGGGTTGTTATTAAAATAGTAATTATTAAAATGTTAAGATAATTGCCTTCCTTTTGCCTTTCTAAATTAAATATTAAAATAGTACTAGCTGTGCTCTGGTTCAAGTATTTACCGCATAGTGATTTACAGCAGCTTTGGCCAGATTCAGAACATACCCTTGAAACATTACTATCCACATCAGCATCACTCTGATAATTACATGTTTTTGATGAAATTTTATTTGTTAACTCTTTATTCATTCTGTCTCATAATAATTCTCTAGCAACTTATAAAATGTAGAAATTAAGTATAAGTGGAAATGAAAACAAAAAGTTTTTCATTCAACTTGCATGTAAACTTTAATATAACATTCACGTGAACTTTTCAGGTGAAGGGAAAAGAATAACTTGCACGTGCAAACTTTACTTTTTGATAGCACCATATTCAGAAAGCCAAGGGTTAAACATGATCATTTATTTTTAAAATCATTTTAAATCATTTACACAAAGAAGTACTTTAAATTATAGCTTTCAAAAATTACATAGAAAACAAAGGAATTCTGTTTTACTTAATGGCATTCACATATTACAATGTCAGGTTATGAAAACAAATTAAATAATTTTAAAAAGAAATTTTAGAGACCAAGAGACTGAACTTATGCAAATTGTTACTTAATACATCTATTTTCAAGTTAGCTTAATTTTTTCTATCCATCATTAAAATGACTCTTTCTTACTTGCATTAGTGGTTATTTGAGCAAGAGTATAATTCTGTGATTCAAAATGTAAACTCTTGCATTATTTTTATATTTTGCTGAACTTCAAGTGTCTCTTGAATTGCTTTGTCTGCTTAATTTATCTCTTAAGCATATCGCCATGCAAACTCTTCTTTGAACCTCAAGCTCTAACCAGAAAAAGTAACATTAAATTAAAATGTATCAGCAAACAAATAAATATTAAAACAAATACAAAATACATAAAGTATAATATGACTAGATATAATTTTTATAATTATAGATAAATAAATAAAAATAAAATAAAAACCTGCTCAACCTAAGTACAAGTCTCTTTCAAAAAGAGCCCAGACCTCTGTATCCTGCATATTTGAATACTCAATATCATATCTCTGTATTACCATCTATAAGTGTTTTTTTTTTTTTCTTTTTGAGACAGAGTCTCACTCTGTTGCCCAGGCTAGAGTGAGTGCCGTGGCATCAGCCTCCCTCAAACTCCTGGGCTCAAGCGATCCTTCTGCCTCAGCCTCCCAAGTGGCTGGGACTACAAGCATGTGTCACCGTGCCTGGCTAATTTTTTCTATATATTTTTAGTTGGCCAATTAATTTCTTTCTATTTATGGTAGAGACGGGGTCTCGCTCTTGCTCAGGATGGTTTTGAACTCCTGACTTTGAGCAATCTGCCCGCCTCGGCCTCCCAGAGTGCTAGGATTACAGGCGTGAGCCACCGCGCCCGGCCTATAAGTGGTTTTTTAAAAAGTGTGTTGGATGTACTCGCCATCAAATTGGTACTGACTGATTAACACTAAGGAGCTCACATGGTGGTGGTGTTCACCAGGGAATCAGGGGTTGAGGGGGTAGACCCACAACTGAGGGATGCGGTGAGCATTGTGGAGGGGAGAGGCATGCCTCTAACACTTGCTAGGGAGAGGCAAAGATATAAAATGCAACCAAAATGTTAGTACTGTCATATTTTCCTGAAATAAAAAAAAAATTAAAAAATAAAGTGTATTGGAACCATACTAAAAACACTTGGCATACCTCCAAATGCTCATAGTTGAGCATTGAAGGACTTAGTTAATGTAGTTGAAAGACTTATTTAATACATTATGTATAAAATCATTGAAAATAATTTGTAGAAGCATCCAGGCATATGTTGGTTAAGTTTCTGAGGTCAAAAATAAGACCAGGTAAACACTTCCCTTTACCTTCTAGATAACTATTAAGAATTTGTGTGTTTACTTTGGTATCCCATTATCCTTTCCATGAACTAAAGCTAATAAAATGTGCTCACAGATCAACAAACTACTTCAGATAGTCACAGATATAAATTATGCAGTGTTTGTATTCAATCACTCAATTCGACAAAGGTTTATCGAGTGACTATTATATGCCAGGCTATGGAGAAGGCACAGGGGATACTATCACGAGTGAGACAGATTTAGACCTGCTGTCATGGAGGTTATTGGTCTAATGTCGAAGATAGGCCAAAAAAATGGACAAATGCATATGCATATACATAAACACATAATTCAAAAATCAACATGTAGTTAGGGGAAACAACACAGATAGCAGAGTTGCGCAGCAGAAGCGTGCTGGGCCCGTAATATAAGTTAAAGGAAAGAAATCAAAGCCGAGATAGGGAAAACTAATTTAGATGGGCTGGCAAGTAAAGGACTCTGCAAGGAAGTGACATTTAGGCTGACTGAGAGGATGAAAAAGGGCCAACCATGAAAAGATGGGGAAGGAGCATGGTGAGCTGAGGTGGGAAAGAGCAGCAGTCTCCAGCAGCCGGGGCGAGTGGCACCCGTGACATCAGAGTGGGGAGCAGATGACAGGAAGCCACTGAGGGTTTGGAATAAGCTGGGGGTGATTTCCAGCGTTGTGCTCATTCAAGCAATGCTACCTCTCGCGGTGTGCTTGAGCAAGAGTGTTTTTAAGGTAGCTTCCTAGGACAGGAATCGCTCCATACAGATTAGGAATGTGATTCACTTCCCTTGTTAATGTCGAGCTGTGTTTCAAAGTTCTGAGCCATTTACGCTCCCACTAGCAGTTACTCTGCTGCCTCAACAACACTGGGATTGACCGACTTTAAATTCTTCCAATCTGGAAGGTGTGAAATGGCATCTCAGTGTGGTTTTCATATGCATTAAGCTACCAGGAGGAGCATCTTTTCAACATGTTTATTGGTCATTCTTGTTTCTTCTTCTGTAAAATGCCTGCTTATGAACTTATAGCCCTTTGAGGGAGGGAGATCCTATCTTTTTCTTCTTTTGAGATAGTTTTTATAAAATATTCCAGACACTGATTTTTTTGTTAGTTACAGGTGTTGCAAATGTTTTATTCCAGCATATGGCTTGTTAGTTTACACGCTCTATTATGTCCGAGTTCTTCTTTTATTTATTTATTTATTTATTTATTTTTATTTATTTTTGAGACAGAGTCTCACTCTGTTGCCCGGGTTCGAGTGCAGTGGCATCAGCCTAGCTCACAGCAACCTCAAACTCCTGGGCTCAAGCGATCCTTCTGCCTCAGCCTCCCCAGTAGCTGGGACTACAGGCATGCGCCACCATGCCCAGCTAATATTTTCTATTTATTTTTAGTTGGCCAATTAATTTCTTTCTATTTTTAGTGGAGACAGGGTCTTGCTCTTGCTCAGGCTGATTTCAAACTCCTGACCTTGAGCGATCCTCCCGCCTCGGCCTCCCAGAGTGCTAGGATTACAGACGTGAGCCACCACGCCCGGCCCGAGTTCTTCTTTTAAATTATCAATTTATTAATTATTTTCTTAATGATTTGTGCTTTCTGTAACTTGAAAACCTTCCCTACCCTGAGGTCATATGAATGTTCTTATTGTTTTCCTTTCAAACTAGGGTTCTTTAAGTGTTTAGAATTTATTTCCATTCCTGGCGTGAATCAGGGCATCATTCTAATTTTTTATATAGATAATAAATTATCTCATATTATGTATTGAACAGTCTCTCCTTTCCTCACAAAACTGTAATGCCAGCTTTGTCATATGTCACTGTCTTCGTTACTGCTGCTTTACAATAAAAATTCTGGTATGACAAGACTCCTCATGTAGTTAGAGGTGTTTGGCTACTCTGGATGCTTTTTCTTTCATTTAAATTTTAGAATCAGATCGTTGAGTAAAAACTTTTTTTTAACTGAAATTGCATTGAATCTATTGCTCAATTTGAGGAAGTTTGACATCTTTGTGAAGTTAAATATATCTATTCATAAACATGGTATGTTTCTCCATTTATTTAGGTCTTTAATGTCTTTTGATAAAATTTTAGAATATTCTACACAAAACTCTTACACATTATTTGTTAGATTTATTGGTACTTTACACTTTTGCTATTGTAAATATATTTTTTCCTTTTTTTTATTTGTATATAGTTATGGGTACAAGTGCAATTTTGCTACACTGATATTAATATATTGCATAGCGGTGAAGTCAGGGCCTTCAGTGCACCCATCACTGGAGCAACACACATTGTACCCACGAAGCACCTCCCATCATCCACCTCCTCCCACCCCCAACCCCTCCGAGTCTCCATTGTCCATCATTCCACACTCTGCTTCCATGTGTACATGTTATTTAGCTCCCACTTGTCCGTGAGAACATGTTGTATTTGTCTTCTATGTCTCAATTGTTTCATTTAAGATAACGGCCTCCATTCCATCCATGTTGCTGCTTGATTTCCAATGAAGGTTATTTCCCTATGTGCACATAAGTGTTGATCGATTAGATCAATTTAATGGTGAATATCTGTGGTGTTTGTTTTTCCATTCTTGTGATACTTCACTTAGAAGAACAGTCTCCAGTTCCATCCAAGTTAGTACAAGAGGTATTAGTACAGCCATTTTTTTATGGCTAAGTAGTACTGCATAGTATACATATACCACATTTTATTAATCCACTCATGGACTGACGGGCACTTGGGTTGTTTCCACATCTTTGCAATTGCGAATTGTGCTACTATAAACATTTGAGTGCAGGTGTCTTCTTTATAGAATGTCTTGTTTTCCTTTGGGTAAATATCCAGTAGGGGGATTGCTGGATCAAATGGTAGGTCTACTTAGTTTAGTTCTTTGAGGTATCTTCATACTACTTTCTGTAGAGGTTGCACTAGTTTGCAGTCCCACCAGCAGTGTAGGAGTGTTCCTATCTCTCCACATCCATGCCAACATTTGTTGTTTTGGGACTTTTTGATAAAAGCCATTCTCACTGGAGATAAATGATATCTCATTGTGGTTTTGATTTGCATTTCCCTGATAAGTAGAGATGTTGTGCATTTTTTCATGTTTCTTGGCAATTAGTCTGTCCTCTTTTGGAAAGTTTCTGTTCATGTCTTTTGCCCACTTTTTAATGGGGTTGTTTGATTTTTTTTCTTTATGATTTGCTTGAGTTCTTTATAGATTCTATCAGCCCTTTATTGGATATATAGCATGAAAATATTTTCTCCCATTCTGTAGGTCGTCTATTTGCTCTAATGATAGTTTCCTCAGCTGTGCAGAAGCTTTTTAATTTGATCAGGTCTGATTTATTTATTTCTGTTGTTGGTGTGATTGCTTTTGGGGGTCCACTTAATAAATTCTTTGCCTAGGCCAATGTCTATAAGAGTTTTTCCAGCATTTTCTTCTATAAGTCTTACAGTTTCATGCCTTAAGTTTACATCTGTTATCCACCATGGGTTGATTTTTGTGAGAGGTGAAAGGTGTGGATCCTGTTTCAGTCTTCTACATGTGGCTATCCAGTTTTCCCAGCACCACTTATTGAATAAGGATTCTTGTCCCCAGTGTATGTTTTTGTCTGCTTTGTCAAAGATCAGATGGCTATATGAGGATGGTTTTATATTTGGGTTCTCTCTTCTGATCATTGGTCTATGTCTCTGTTCTTTTTTTTCTTTTTCTTTTTTTTTTTTTTTTTTTAGACAGTGTCTCACTCTTTTGCCCGGGCTAGAGTGCCACGGCATCAGCCTAGCTCACAGCAACCTCAAACTCCTGGGCTCAAGCAATCCTTCTGCCTCAGCCTCCCAAGTAGCTGGGACCACAGGCATGCGCCACCATGCCCGGCTAATTTTTTCTATATATTTTTAGTTGGCCAATTAATTTC
>CAUYRT010064113.1:0-24072 GCA_963574885.1 Lepilemur ruficaudatus | reverse complement strand
CCCGCTGCAGGGTGGCCCAAGGAAGCTCTCAGCAAAGCCACACGGGTGCTGGCAGCTGGAAGTCTGGTCAGTGTGCATCAGAATCAAAATCCTAGCACTCTGGGAGGCCGAGGCGGGAGGATCGCTCAAGGTCAGGAGTTCCAAACCAGCCTGAGCAAGAGCGAGACCCCGTCTCTACTAATAATAGAAAATAAATTAATTGGCCAACTAAATATATAGAAAAAATTAGCCGGGCATGGTGGTGCATGCCTGTAGTCCCAGCTACTCGGGAGGCTGAGGCAGAAGGATCCCTTCAGCCCAGGAGTTTGAGGTTGCTGTGAGCTAGGCTGACGCCACGGCACTCTAGCCCGGGCAACAAAGTGCGACCCTGTCTCAAAAAAAAAAAAAAAAAAAAAAAAATCATAAGGGCCAAGGGGTGTGAGCAACAGCACCTGCTTCTCAGGACCCGGACACCCCGGCAGGCTCAGAGGGACAGACAGGGCTGCGATGCAGACCGACCCCGGGTGACCATGGGAGACATCGGACTGCTCTCGGCCTCAGCAGCCCCGGCTCCAGGCAAGAATAGCAGGCCCCCTGCAGCCCCATGTCACAGCGCTGCAGAGGTGGCAGCGGAGGCCACTGAGAACAGGGGGCAGAGGAGGGAGGGAAGGGAGGGGCAGCCGCAACTGAGCTGAGAGATGCCCTTGTCCTCAGGGCTGCTCTGACACCTCTGCTGGGCTCGTCTCCCCCGCCCCTGGCTCTGGCCCGTCCAGCAGCTGCCGCTTTCCCACATGTAAGACCCGCCTGGCCGGGCTCCCCTGCCAGCTGAGCCTGCTGAGGCCAGGGGAGGCCCCCTGAGCTGGGGAGGGATCACTCTGTGCCTTGGAAATGCCAGCCAGGCACCGGGCCCAGAGCAGGGAAGAGCTGCGGCTTCCTTAGGGAGCCGGGGAGACAAGGCCCCCAGCCCTGAACGGAGGGGGGGTGCAGGACAGCAGGGAGCAGAGGAGGAGGAGGGAGGAGGGAGGGGCTGGAGCAGGCCCCAGGTGGGAGAAAATAGGCACAGAAAGGAGGAAGGAGGCACACCATCTCTATTCCCTCCTCAGCCCAAGAGCCGAAACAGCAAATGACCTTCCCACATTTCCCTCTCAGAAAACTGAGTGGATTGTTAAAAAAATCAGTTAAATGAAACAAACCTCGGGCCTGTGGGGCCACCCGGCCCCTCCCCACGCTCTCACCCACTCAATCGGTTCATCCATCAAACAAGATAGAAACAGCTCCTGTCCCTTTCAACTTCACAGAGCTGTGGCCAACGGTTTACCCTTCAGATCACTCTCATCTCTGAGACCCCCGCCCGAGCCCATCATCCGAACCCAGCGCCCAGCTGTCACCAGCGCCTGGGGCACAGAGGAAACAAGAGGCAGTTTCCCGTTGGTTCAGCTAGAAAAATGGGCGGACATCAGATGACCTGGCCTGGCTGCTGCTTCGCACAACCCCCAGGGGCACCACCTGTCTTGTGGCTGCCGAATGGGCATCACGGAGTTGTGCAGTGCGCAGCCTGCCTGGCCTCCCCAGGCGGCCCTGGTGAGCCACTGCTCATAGTTTGGGCTGGGGTGGTCCTTTCCCCAAAGGAGTGGAATGAACAAAGGAAGCCAAGACTGTGGCTGGGATGCCCTAGAATCAGGGCAGGGCCTGCCATCTGAGTCCCCCAGCCACGCCCTGGCCGGAGCACTCAGGCCTGACTGACCACAGGGCCTGGTCAGCAGCTTGTTCCTGTAGTTGAAGCACCCCAACAGTGCTGAGCCCACAGCGTGGCTTCTGGGGTGACACTGCGTTCCCGGGAACCTGGCACCCTGCCCGTGACTCTACTGGCCCGGCTCTCCGAGCCCATGCCAAGTCCCCTTTGCCCATCCTCACGGCCTGCGCCCCTGCCTGCGGCCTCAGCGTCACAGGACGGCCCCCCACGCACCAGCCCCATGCCCCAGGCTGCTAAATAGCTGATGGGCCAAAAACCCCCAGCCCTGGCCCGAAGCTGCAGGGCCCTGAGAGCTGACAGAGCAGAGGCCTCGGCAGCTGCTGGGTGGCCCAGGCCAGGCTGGAGGGGAGGCAGGTCGCTTTCCTTCTCTTGGCCTCAGTTTCCCCTCGTGTACAATGAGGGGGCTGGACTCACTGACCTCTGAGGTTCTACAGCCCAACTCCTGTTTCTGCAGTTACCCCCAGTTTCCCCTGGAGAGCAGGATATCGGGAAAGGAAAGAAGCTACAAACCCTCTCAGAGAGAGGGATCAGTTGCGTTCTGCTACACTCCTGGGTGGGCAGAGCAGCGTTCAGATGCCCAGAGCAGACCCGGCAAGAGCTCGGTGACTCTCACAGTCCCACAGGATGCCTGGGAGAGAAGGGGGGGGCTAGTGCGGTGGCTCACGCCTGCGATCCTAGCGCTCTGGGAGGCCGAGCAGGAGCATCGCTTGAGCTCAGGAGTTCAAGACCAGTCTGAGCAAGAGTGAGACCCCGTCTCTACAAAAAATATAAAAATCAGCCCAGGAGTTTGAGGTTGCAGTGGGCTGTGATGCAACCGCACCTTACCCAGGGCGACAGAGCGAGACTGTGTCTCAGAAAAAAAAAAAAAAAGGAGAGAGAAGGAGGCACAGGGACAGGGTTGCAGGAGTGGGCAGAGGGGCTATGCAGGACGGGGAAGCTCCTGCCACAGGGTGACCCAGGGGCTCTTGGTGGCAGTGTGCAAGCGGAAATCTGAATGTGTCAGCTGCGCTGGGCAGTGGTCTGAAACCCCCACCCCTGCACAGGTGGCTACACCCATGGCCTGGCGTTAGTGGGCTTTGGGGAGGGGGCTCGGGGGGAACAGGGTGCCCTTCCCACTAGGTCAGTGTGCGGAAGACTGAGAAAGCCGGAGAGATGCTGGTGTGGGTTAACTCGGCAGAGGCAAGAAATCGGAACAAGAGATGACCAGGGACACATAAGTCCCTCCTCCCCAAGAATCTTGGAGATTTGGGGGGTTCTGGATTGCCTTTCATAGGAAGGATTAAGCTAATTCTTAAAAGATATCAACAGACAGCATCACCCCAAAAGACGGGAGGACTTCTGGTGGTGTGGGTGGCCGCAGCCCAGAGTTCACTGTGGCCGTGCTTAAGGAGACAGATCCCCTTGGACGGTCCTCTAAGCACCCCCATCAGACGGGACCAGAATGGCAGGACACGCCCCACCCAAGCCCGGGCTCAGGAGCTGCCCCATCCTCTGTGTGTGGCGAGAACTCCCAAAGGCCTGAGACCCGGGAGACAGCCCCCACTCCCTCCCGAGGGTCCCCCCCGGCACCAAGCACATCTTCTGCCCAGGAGATGCCCAAAGACAAGGCCAGGGATGGCACTCAGGAGGGAGGCATGTCACTCGCCCCCTTGGATGCCGCCACCAGCCCCAGGACTGTCAGCAGAGCAAGCTGACACCGCTTCCCCACACTTGGTGTCAGCTAAATTGAAATGTATTTAATGGGAGGCCCCAGCAACGCATCTCAGAACTAACATGTGTTCCCACCATATTTCCATATAAATAAGGAAAGCTAGGACGCAGAGAGACACAAATGCATCCTCATATTTATAGACGGGGTGTTTTTATTACCCACCAAGGCCCCATCCTCTCCCTAGACGCTTTCTCTGTTTCCCTCTGTCCCTCCCAGCCTCCTCTGTTGCCCCTTCCCGGTCCCCACGCCTGCCCTTTACTGCCGGAAACTGAACAAGCCCCCACCTCACTGGATAACAAAGACCTCCCTGGCACCGTTTGCACAGCTGGAGGAATGAGGACATTTGTCTCTCTGTACGCGGCCACCGCAGAACCAGCTGAGGCTGTGGGAGCTCTGAGCTCTTGGCTCTGGGCAGCGGAGGAGACGAGGAAAGGTCCCGGGAGGCCAGATGCATCTCTCCCTCAGCCCTCTGGGCCTGGCCCCCCATCCAGCCCAGCCTCTGAGAGAGGAGACCCGGAGCCCCTTAGCACCAGGGTCCAGGGCCAGAGCCAACCACAGAGCCAGGAAGCGTCCCAGGTTCAACTCCAGTCAGGGCCTGGGGGGTCCTGGCAGACACAGGCAGCTGTACCAAGGACCTCCAGCCTGCAGACCCCGGAGACAGCCTCCTGCGGCCACTTCTCCAAGATGGAGAGCAGGGAACAGCCCCACACACACAGCAGCGAAGCTGTGGCCACATTGAGAAGGAGGCTGCAGACACCACTTCCCCAGGAGGGAAGCAGATCCCTCCCCAGGGGAACAGAAGGGCCTAGGGGGTGGAGGGGTGCAGAGCTGCCTGGGAGGGGGCAGGCCCAGAACCCTCCCCCAGGCCCAGGCCCGGCCTTGGAGCAGGAGGGATCGAAGTCAGACCTCAGAGTTATAATTCCCCACCCAGGCTCCTCTCCTGAATCTTCAAGACGAGCGTGCAGAATAGGGAATGAGATGTCTGTCATATTTTTAGCCCCAAACTAGCGGACTTTATCACGAAGTATAAACTGGCACAGAGGAGAGCTGGGAGCCTCCGCGAGGACCCAGAGTCCACAGGAGGCTGCGCTGGCCTCTCGTACTCCCCCTTCAGAGAAAGCCCAGCTCCTCCCCGCCCCTTCCCAGCCACCGTCCTTGTGGGACCCACTCCCGTCACTGGTTTGACAGGCGAGGAGATTGTTTTTCCCATTTGTGCTCAGATTGTTTTGTTGACCAATGCAAGGATTTTTTTTTTTTCTAAATGGCAGGGCCTGAGTGGGTTTCCTTCCTCGGATTCTGCTGTCAGCTTGCTTAGACCCCACAGAATTCTGTTGGATAATAGAATGTGTCATCTAACAACTCAACCCTGGCCCATGACTCCGGTTCCCTCCCCAGGCCTGATTCAGCCGAGTGCCCCCTGCAGCCTCAGTCCTGCCCCTGGGCGCCTCCCGGGCTTCCCGCGGGGCTGCCCCAGGGCGGTGTGGGGATGTGGTGTGAGAAGCTTCTCTGGCAGGACCAGGATTTAAACCCACAGTGCAAAGGGCTCCCAGGCCCGAGCCCCTGCCATGGGTCTGTCCAAGCGAATTCGCTTGCTCCATGGGTGAGAGAAATCACAGGCGACAATGAGAACTGGGATATAAGCCCATGTGGGGGTCAGTTCTCCTGGTTCTCAGGGGCCTCTTTCTTTCTCCATCTCCTTCTCCTGGACTTTAGGTCCGTATTCCAGGCACTCAGCTTCCGGCCCTGGGGCCTGGGAAAGGTGAAAGTCTCTGACTTGGATAAACTTGGTCTGGGAGCTAATGACAACACACAGAAAACGCACTCCTAGGCACACCCAACAGAGACGCCCCCGTATCCTCGAAAGGCACGCACCAGGATATTCACAGCAGCACCGCTCACAAAAGCCCAGAACTGGAACAACCACATGCCCACCAATGGCAGGAGGCATATAAATATGGTGGTGCGTCCACACGCGGAAGGCGCACAGCAGTGGGGACAAGTGCCCACTGGCACACACGACAGGACAGGCGAGGCTCACGAACGTGTTATTCAGAGAGCGCAGCCACACACGAAAGAACCCCGCTGCGTGACTCCATCCTCAAATATCCAAAAACACAAGCAAAACTCTTCTGCACTACCAGAGGTCAGGATCGTGACTATCCTTGGGAGGCGGCATGGGGACACTTCGGGCACTGACCATGTTCTGTTTCTTGATCTGGGTTGCTGGTTGCATGGACTGTTCGCTTTTGTGTATTATACGTCAACGAAGAGTTTGAGCACACGCACACGCACACGCACACACACGCGCACACACGCCTCTGGTCTAAGCGCACAACCTTGGGCAAGTCCCTCCCCTCTGTGGATCCAACCGCCCGCTGCTAAGACACAGATCCGAGGCTGGAGCTCGACCCCTACCCCCACGCCCAGGCAAAGCCTCACAGTGCAGAGCAGGCAGCCCTCCCACAGCCCCCTGTACCCTGGGCCACTGTGCCCAACCCCGCCGGGACGGGGCAGGAGCCGTGGCGTAGCTGAGTTGCCTTGACACCCACCCGCTCGGACAGAGAGGGGCAGCCACGCAGCCCCAGAGGCAGCCACGCAACATCCAGAGGCAGCCACGCAGCCCTGCGCCCCCACCCCTAACGCCCATCTCTTAGACCCCCGCCCTTTCTGGAGGTCCCCTTCCTCGCACCCTTTGTAGCAGCCCACCCAGACAGGCACAGCCCCTTTCCAGAGGTGGCACCCAGGTAGCGTAAACATCTCCCTAAATCCCATCTCCCCACACACCACGTCCCCCTCCGTCCCACCCCTGAGGACCTCCCAGGGCACCTTCACAACTGCCCCTCCCCGTCTGCCGACCTCGACCCTCAGCGTCTCCTGTGCAGAAATTCTGGCACCTCCCTGGTCCTCTTCCGCAACGTCCTTCCTGCAGTGGCCCCGCTTCAGACTCAACCCATCCGTCACACACGTACGGAGCGCTCACTGCTCTCCAGATGCCACCCGGGACCCTTCCTGTGTTTTATCTCAGCACATCCCTTGGCAAACCTGGGGAAGCAGGTGTCATTACCCCCATTCACCAGAGGACAAATAAGAGGCTAAGAGATTGGGGCATCTCTGCGAGTCAGAGACAGGATGAATTCACGTACACTTGGGCTTGAATGACTAATAAGTGTGCGATTTCTTCTGAGAGCTTTTGCAAGTTTAAAGAAGTACCTGTTAAACCAAAGTAATCAATCTAATGATGAGATACCAGATGGCGTAATAAGAGCACCCATCCCAGATGGCAACCTAATTCACTTGGGATGTCTGTGATAGTCATCGCAGGAGAGCCAGATAGCTGAGCCCTGCGAGTCCCAGAAGGTGGACTTCAAAGAGAGACTTCCCCAGGGACAGCCCCCAAACAGCTCCTCCTTGTTCCTCCTTCCCACCACCGACACACAGGGCAGGACCCTGTTCTATTCCTCGCCCCTCCATGGGTCAGATGACGGCAAGATCCAGCTCTAGGAGACAGCTCCCAGTTTGTCACACTCATGCCCCGTGGCACCGACCGTGCCAGGTAACTCCCACGTTAGAGCCCATGCGACCCACCCTCTGAAGAAGGTCGTCACTGTCCTTTGTAGGTGGGTTACGTGACCTGGCCAACAGTACAGAGCAGGTAGCACGTGATGAAGCATGATGCAAACTCAGACCCCTGTGGTCCTCAAAGCCCAGGCTTAGAACCTCCATCCCACTGCCTTGCAAGTGTCCTATGGGCAAGTGGCAAAGAGGGACTGGACAGATCTATGTCCCCAGAGCTCAGAGATAAGACACTGGAGCTCATGGACGGAGCTGTCCCCCACTGTGGTCACAGCCTGGGCCAAAGGCAAGGACACATGTGTCTCAAAGAGACAGGTGTCGTACCTAGAGACCCTCCACCCCCAACACCCAACTAGAAGCAGCCTCTTCCAATGCCCCAGAGCCCCTGGCTCAAAGGCCCTTGCCTGGCCTGAGCATCCCGGCCAGAGGAAGCCTGTTGACCACAGCCAGGACCAGAGTCAAGGCAGCAAGCAGGGTCACAGAATCCCCTGCAGTGCTCCACTCAAAGGCGCCTCCTCTTTGACCCACAAACACCGCACTCATTTCTGACTCCCTTTGCCCCACCAAGATACCTTCTGTGCGGATGGTGAAGGGCGAGTCCGCCAGGCGCCGGGTGGAGAACTGGCCTCCCAGAGATGTCATCAGGAAGCAGAGAGTGAAGAAGCCGATTCCCAGGACAAACAGCCTGCAGAGAGGAACAGGGAGGGTCAGCAGCGCAGGCCAGCGCCATGGCACCCTGGCACTCCACCTAGTGAGGGCTGCACAAGTGCTTTAAGAATGAATGAATGAATAGGTAAAGGAAGCAAGGGATGGATGGGAGAATGAAAGGGCAGGCGGCTGAGCTCCTGGCCTGGGAGGGCTCCCACCACCACAGGATGAAGAAAGCCCAGCTGCAAGGAGCCGGCCATAAGCCACGTAGAAAACCATGAGGGAGGATGATGCACATTGGTTGGCATAAGGCTGGTCACGTTCTGGCCTCGCAATGGAGCTGGTTCATTAACATTAGTGGTCCCCAGAGTGTGGTCCCCAGGCCAGCAGCATCTGCATGACCTGAGAATTGTTAGAAAAGCAAATTCTGGGGCTGACCCCAGACTTGCTGAAGGAGACCCTCTGGGGTGGGGCAAACAATCTGTTTGAACAAGCTCTCCCAGGGGCTCTGATCCATGCTCAAGTTGGAGAAGCACTGGTGGACACAGCAGGGCCTAATGCCAGCCAGGGGGCAAGTAATTGGTCCAGATGGGACCCACCTGGATCCCACCAATCACCCGGGCCTCCCTCAGCACTTGTGCACACAGGCCTCACTGCAGCAGTCAGTCATGAGCTTGCCCAGACACCTCCTCATGAGGATGGGGGCCCCCACCACTACTGGATGGTAAGATCTCGAGGGCAGAACCACTCGGCCCCCCTTGGCACCCAGACTCTCCCTAGGCAGGCAGGCACGCACAGGGCTGTCAGCCAGCACCACTGACTGGCAGGGTGTACCCACACCTATGCATGGGGTGCACACAATGGTGTGTGCTGTCACCCTGGGTGGGAGGGCTGGCCAAAGCAGGACTCTCGCTCATTCCTTCAAGACATAGTTATTGATTATCCACCAGGTGCCAGGTGCTGGGGTAGCCCCAGGGGACAGCAATGAACAAGGCACAGAATGCCCCCTTCGAGTCCAGCCCAGGGTCCTGCTGCTTCAATCTTTGGTCCTGGGCCCCAAAAAGGAGAACTGACCTCACCGGCACAGCCTTGGGGCTGGCCAGAGATGGTGGCTCTTCCGGGACCTCGACTCTATCAGAGGACTAGACGAACTGGCAGAGCTGAAAGGGGAGCCCCCCACCAGGTCAGGGAGAGGAACCCCATATGGTGTGGAGCCAGGCTCACCGGGGAGGGCCCCACAAGTCACCTCCACCTCCCATCCCCAGAGCCTGTGATTGTTTGTGTCTTTATGCAAGACTTGCTTTATGCATTTTAATCTTCATTATTTGAAACTGGCAGAGCAGTATTTAATTAAAATTTGGTCCATTAAAGAAAACACATAATTGCAGAAGAAAATAAAAAGCACAACAAAATTCCCAGCCCATATTTAAAGGAAGCTGTTAGAGATTAGGTCAGAGAGGGGCAGGGCCCACAGCAGAGCGGGCGTTGGGAGCTTCCCCCGAGACGACTCTCTCAAAGACCACGCCGCTGACAGGGAGGACTGGGAATGGGATTCGGTGGGCGAGATGGCACTAGGGACACTTCTCCCTCACCTCAGAGGGACCCCTCATGGAATTCAGCAAGCCTGGGGGTGGGGCTCAGACCCTGGGATTCCCCCAGATGAAGTCAGGCCGTATCAGGACAGCAGCCAGAGCGACAGCATAGGAGAGGTGCCATCACACACTCAGAGATCCCAGGAGAAATTAGCCATTTGTCCTCGCAGGCTGAGGACAAGGACAGACTTCCCCCAGCTCGGTCCCCCTCCCCCACCCTCTCCCTGAGCCATGGAGTCATATCTAGAGCTCGGCCCGGGGCTGCGCGCCAGGGCCCATAGACCTGCTATGAGAAAGGTGTGTTTATCCCGGAACCTGAAGCCCACAACACACCCCACCTGCATCTCGCTCTGCTGGGGTCCAGTGTCCCCCAGAGCATCCGGGGCCATTCACAGTGGATTCAAGTGAAAATGTTTTCACCCATCCACATACTCACCAAGCAACACTCCCCCGGAGCACCTATAGAATACAGGCCCCACCTGAAGCTCTGGAGAAGTCAGAGGGAGAGTATTCACACCTGCCCTTGAGGACTAACAAGTTGGGTGATGTGATCTGAGGCCTGCCCCCTCTGAAAAGGACCTGAGACTCCACTAGTGACTGTGGGTCTCCAGGCTGCCTAGGGAGACCCTGGGGTGAAGTTAAGCAATCTGCGGTAGGAGGGACCTATGCAGCCCCACCCCCAATCCTGCCTTCAGATAAAGGCCTAAAAACAAAACAAAACAAAACAAAAAAGGGACATGGCCTTAGAGGGAAGGCGCACTGGGGCGTGAGCGCTGTCCGTGGTGCTGGGGTCCCGCGGACGCCTCCAATTGAGCCTGAAAAACGTGGCGCCCAAGCTGGGCTTGCAGTGACCTGGAGGGCGGGGCCGACATGGGGTGGGGAGAGACCCCCCGCAAGGACCCTCTCAGAGGTCCCCGTCGGGCCAGGCTGTCGCGGATTTCCCTGGAGGAGCAAGGCCCTCCAGGTGGACGTCGGCTTCCCGCCCTGCTTCCCATGCGCGCCTTAGGGGGTGCTCCCGACCCGTCCTGCTCAAGACCCTACCCTAGCTCTCCCTACCTCCTGCATCCTCCGGACCACAGTGGTCCAGCCTGACCCCTGCCGGCCCCGAGGTCGCCCCTGCAGCCCCGCACAACAGGCCCGGCGGGTGGGAGGTGGGAGCCAGGTGTCCCCACCCCGTCTGGAGCGGGCAGGGAGACCAGAGGGGGCCTGGGAGGGGCTGGGGGCTCAAGCCAGGCGCCTGGAGGGCAGGGGCTCAAGCCCGACCCCTCCTGCAACCCAGGCCTCGGGCGCCTCCGCCTGCCAGCTGCTGCTCTCACCCGCCCCGTCCTGCACCCGGACCCCACCTGTGGCCGCGTCCTGAGTCCAGCCGGCGCCCTGCCCGCCACTCCCTCAGCGCCCTCCTCGGCCCAGCTACTGAGCGGTGACACTCCAGGCACCATGGGGCGGCGCCCCCTCCCCATCCCCTGCTCCGCGGCGCCTGAGAGGAGAGGGAGCTGCCCCGGCACCACTGGGCTCTGGGGCCCCGGGATGAGACCAGCAGGGTCAGGTGAGTCCCGCGCGGCCCAGCCCTGTCTGGCCGGGGCCACCCTGGGAGAAGGGCAGCGGAGGGTCGTCTTCGCCTCCGTCCGCCGTCCCCGTCCCCGCCCCTGCCCCAGCCCGGGCTCCCGCCGCCCCGCAGCGCCGCCCCTGCCCCGCCTCTCCGAGGCCCTCGGTCGGGAGACGAATACCCGGCTGAGGGGTCCTCGCCCCAGATCTCGGAGACCCTCCCGTCGGAGACAGACGGGCGCCCAGCCAGCCGGGAGGACAGTGTCGCCGGGGGCGGGGACGGGGGTGGACCCGCAGAGGGGTGGGCGACGGCGCAGGAGGGGCCGCCCCGGGACGGCGCAATAACTTTGCCGCTTGGTTGGGACCGTCCTTGAGGTGGGGAAGGACCCTGAGGGCAGGGAAGGGGCGCGCTGGCTGGGGCGACGTCTGGGGCCCTGGACCACGACCTGGGCGCTTTCTGCCCCCATTCCCACCTCCGCACTCGCGTCCTCCCCAACCCAAACCAAGTCTGGACAGGTCCCAGAATTACACCCCCCTCCCCGCACCCTGACCCCAACCCATCCCCTTCCCCAGCCCCGCTGGTCATCACCAAGGGTGGAAGCGCGAACCGCCCCCTCTGCCCCCACGACTGGCAGCCTCGCAGGGGCCGCCCAAGCCCACCTCTACCCCGCGCCCCTTAGAGAAAAGACCTCCCGCGCCAACCCGGAGAGAACTTTACCGAAAGGGTCTCAGGGTGACCAGGCATCTTCTGACCATTATCTTCCCATCGGGGTTGACTGTGATCATTGTTCAAACTTGTCTGGGCGAGCAGCCGCGGGGAGGCCGGACGCACCGTCCTGGGCCCGGTTCCCGCCGCGTCCGGGCCGCGAACCCTCTGCGGGCCGGAGCCGGGTCGAGCGAGGCGGGGCGCGGGGCTCGGGGCTCGCTGGCGGCGGGGTGGCGCGGCCTCCGCGGGCGGGCAAGCGGGGCGGCGCGGCTGCGGGAGGGCGGCGAGGGCGCCCGGCCGGGCCGTCTCTGCGTCTCCGCCCTCCCCGCTTCACATTTTGGGGGCCGGGAGGCGGCGCGCCCCCAGACCGCCGGCCGCGCGTCTGCCTGCTCGGGCTCGCTCGCTGGGCGGGACGGCGCCGCGGCGCGCAGACGGGCTCCCCGCGGCGGGCGCCCTCATCCCCGGCCCCGCGCCCTCGGTGCCGGCTAGAGGCGGCCCCGGGCCCGCGCCCCGGCCCCCCGCGCCTCTGGGCCGCGCCGAGCCCCGGCCCCGCGCCGCGCCGCGCGCATGGCGGTCCACGAGGGCGCCCCGCGCCCGCCCGCTCGCCCGCTCGTCCGCCCGCGCCCGGTGTCCGGCGTCCGGCCCGGCGCGCGCTACGCCCGGAGGCGCCGCATTGTTTCCTCGGAGGCGGCGGCCGCGCGGCGGCTGGGGCGGCCCGGGAGCGGCCGCGGCGCTTCCTCGGCGCGCCACCGCCACCTCTCGGCCGCGGCCCGGCGGTGCGCCTCCCCCGGCCGTGCGGGGCCGGCGCCGTGGACCCGCGTCCCCGCGGGACTGGCGGGCGGGGGTCCCTGCTCCTCCCCGTGGGCCATGCCACTTCCTAGGGCGCCACCAGGGCTGAGGACTGCTTCTGTTCCTGCAGAGCACCAAGGAGGTGCGCGCCTGGAGGAGACTCCCTCCCCTACGCCGGGTGCCAGGGAGTCCCCTGGGCCTGGTCTCTGCCGCCACCAGGGGATCCTGCACCAGCTGCTTCACACCTGCTCCGAGTTTGCTTGGCGACACTCCCCCATCTTCTGTCCCTCCCTGGTCAGAAACTCCAGTGACCCCTCTTTGATCTGAGTGTAAACGTCCTGTGGTGCTGAGGCCCTTCCACAGAGCCAGAAGCAGGGCGCATCGTACGGGCCTGAGGTCTGGCCTCAGACCCCGCATTAACCGGTGAGTGATCACCTGTCCAAGTCACGGAGTCTCCACTGTAAAATGAGAGTGATGAGAAGCCGGATAAGCCTCCTTGCGATCCTGAAACATGTAGGTTCTCATGTAGCCTGTTAGCATCTAGCTGCCCTCTCCAACCCCTCCCCGGCTTTCTGGCTTCGGAGATGTGTCTGCAGTTGCAAGGCAAGGTGGGAGGCTCCAGGGCCAGCCTGAAGAAAGCTCTCAGGTGCGAACAGCACCTGCTGGGTCCAGACCTTGGCCAGGGGCAGACATGACCACCCACACTGGGAAGCTCCAAAAGCTCGGGTAGTGTGTAAAATGACTCTGGGGGTCTTTCCCGGCTCAGGCTGGGACTCTGCAGCCTGGCTTGTGTGGAGAGAAAGCCTCCACTCTCCTCCACCTGGCCCTGCTCACGTCCATCATGCCCAGGCCCTCTGCTGCCTGCCCAGCCACCTCCCAGCCCTCCTAGCCATCTCCCGCTAGTAACAACTCGTCCTCCCTGCTTTCCTGCTTCTTCTTCATCAAAATCCACCTGTCCTGTGCGCCATTATCTCATTGGCTTGCTCCTGCTAATGTGGAAATGGGTGATAAATCGTTGTTGGTGGATTAATGTCTTACTCCAGCTAGGTAACAAATTTGCGTTGCGCTGAACAAGGACACGCTGACCGGGCCTGTGTGCGGAAGAGTGACGGATGGAGGGAGACTTGGCCGTCACAGCAGCCTGGCTAAGGAGACGTTTGAGGGCAGGGGTCTCTGCCAGGACTCTAAATCACACCTTATACCTCAGTGCCTGCATCTGCCACAATGTCAGGCAATAATTTAATCCCCGGATGTCAAGGCCAAAGCTGCAGCCACTCTAAGGAATAAAGTGGCCCTTCTGATCTCATCGTCTCTCTCACATGAGCTCAGGGGGTTGCATTTACACCTGCTTGGCATTTTAGGCCAAGGGGATGCCTCCCTCTGAGTATAGGGTATGAGGTCCCCTCAAAAGGCGTAGCCATATCTGGTGTTGGTCACCAGGGCAGGTGGCCTACCCTTGCCCAGAAGCCACAAGGTCGGAGAAGGTCCTCCCACTCTGCCTGGGCTTTGCTCTCTCTGATCTGGACTTTGAGGTGGGAGGGGAGAGCCCCCTCTGCCACCGACGGCAGGCTCGGGGCCAGGCAGGGAGGGGTAGCCGAGGACAGCGACCGATACTTTGTGAGCCAGACTGTCCAGCTGCCTGTCCCTCTCGGAGTCCATTGCCCTTTTGTCAGCCCCTGGTCTGCAGTAAACTCCAGTACAGACGCTCTGCTTTCCCTCTCTCATGCTGTACACATCAGGAGAAAAACCATGATCCCCGTGTCATGCAACCTTGGGTACAAATCTCTACGTGCCTCAGTTTCCTCAGCTGCAAATCAGGCTTATTTATAGCCTGCTCACGGGGTTGTCATGAGAGTCGAGCCTATTAATGCAGGTCAGCGGCCCAGTGCCTGGCCCCTGAGGAGCTCTCAGGCACGGTGGTGTGACTCCTGTTGTTACTGTCTACCTGCAGGGATGCTGCAGGCGTCTGCCACGTCCCCTCTGCGTTCACCTCTACGTGCGAGAAGGCAGATGACTAAGAACACCTTCCACTCTCTGACAGGGGGCCTTTTTTTATGGCTGTGGGAATATGCTAGAACACGAAGGGCAAGACAGACGTGCCCTAGACAGAGGATCGATGCCCTAGAAGCAGTCCTCGAGCAGCGGACAAATACCCGCACCCCCTCTCCCTCAGTGGGATACTCCGAGGCACTTTCCCCACTGGTCCGGAGTTCCCGGCTGCCGGTGGTGGCAGCGGGCTCTGTAATGCACCCATGTTGGCTTCTTTGTCTCCCCTGCCTCATCCCCACTCCTGCCTGCGTTCCCGGGGTCACCTCCCAAATAAACCACTTGCACGAGGATCCCTGTCTCAGAATCTACTTCTGGGGAGCCCAGACCGAGACCCTACCTTATAGACTGGGCAGTTCTCAGCACCAGCTCACAGTGGAGTCACCTGTGGTACTTAGCAAAACAAAGTCCTTATTTTGATTCCGTACCTGAGGCGGGGCCTGAGCACACTGGATTTTTAATGCCACAGGTTGTGCCAACATAAGAGGCCAGGGCGGGGAACCCTAGACAAACACCCACTGCCTTCAGAGCAGGGCGGAGAGTCTCCGTGGTAAGCCGGGGGAGAAACGGGAGCGGGACCTGGAGGTACCTGCCAAGGACTGACGCCAGGTGTACCTTATCCCAAACCCTCCCTCTCCTCCCTTCTCTTTGGAGGCTGTCGACAGCCAGGTGGGGGCTGGGGGCGCAGACGCAGCATGGGCCCGGGCACTCTCAACACAGGTCCTACTGGCCTGGCTGGAGCGGCCTGAAGAGCCCAGAGCAGCAGGAGGCCCTGGCCAGGCAGTGGAGGGCGCCATCTAAAAAGGCAGAGAAGAGCTTCTGGGAAGGGGTTGGGGTGCAGTGGGGAATGCTACTATTCCAGGGTCTCAGACTCAAAATACCTAGAGGGTGAGCAAGGGAAGGGGATGCAGTAGCTTCCTCGGCCGTCCTAACAGAGTGCCACAAACTGAGATGCTTAAAGCAACAGGAGTTTATTCGCTCACATTGCAAAGGCCAGAGTCTAAAACCATGGTGTTGCAGAGGGCTGGGAGGGGGTCTTTCTGGAGGCCCTGAGAGAACATCCCAGGCCTCTCCCCTGGCTCCTGGCAGCCCCAGGCAACCTGTGGTGTTCCTTGGTTGTAGACCTTTCTCTCCAATCCCTACCTCCGTCTTCATGTGGCCTTCTCTGTGTGTGTCGCTGTGTACCCAAATTCCCCTCTTCTTATAAGGACACTAGTCATTGCATTTAGGGCCCACAATGAACCAGGATGACCTCATCTTAACTCGTTACATCTGCAAAGATGCTATTTCCAAGTACGGTCACAGTCTGAGGTCTGGGAGGACGTGGATTTTGGGGAGACATTGTTCAACCCACGACAGGGGCCTAGTGGAAGGGGCTGGAGTGTTAGAGACTGCTGAGAGCCGTAGCCCGCAAAGGGGATGTGCCACCATGGCACTGTGTGACTGTGGGCGTGGGCCCAGTTATTGCAAGAGAAGCCAGAAGTCTAGGCTTCTCACGTGAAGTCGCATAATTTCAAAATGTGGGCTCAGTATTTTTAGAACATTGTGAAAGACCAATAAAATCCATTTGAAGTCCTGCGGTCTGGGCACCCTGCAAGGTCAGCTGCCCGGAAGCCAAACCCCCAGCACCCTCGACCCTCAGGCCGAGCTGCATAGACGCCTCCCTGCCCTGGGAGGAGGGTCAACACGCCAGGTGCGCTGGGGAGCAGCGGGAAGGGCGGGCTGCCTCCTGGGGACCTCCGGGCCCCCTCACTCGTCCCCTGGAGCCTCCCTGGGCATCAGAGCCCTGACTGCCACTCCCACCTTCTCAAGGCTTCTCGGAGCCTCTGGACCTGACAAAGGGGCCCAGGCCGGGAAGAGGACAGAAAGGAGCAAGCAGTTTACGGTGTTTGAAATCCTTGTTTAATGTGCTCCGACTGCAGCAGCAGACAGCACATTACGAGGCAACAGGCCATTGTCCTTTGCCGGAGTGCGAAGCATTAATAATGTCATAACAGCGTTTACTGGCACTGCGCACAAATCGCAACAGCCGTGCCGCACGGGAACGGCCGCACACGGTCCCGGCCGCCCTGAGCCGCGGGGGCCGCGGAGCGGGCAGAGCTGCTCCCCCGATGCATGTTTCACGCTTTCTGCGTCACAACATTTAGGCTAATCCTCAGATTGAAAAGCAGCGTCCGGGGTTTATTTTTATTTATGCCAGAAGGCCATTCTGCTGCACAGCTTGTGGGAGCTGGGAACAGAGCTATTGTACCTTCCCTGTCCCACAGGGAAGAGAGTGTTGTGTGTGCGTGTGTGTGTGGCCAGGGGAGCAGGGGACAGACCAGACAGGCCACGAGGACCCCACCTGAGTGCTGGGAACACAGGCGAAAGCTCTATGGGATTCCATTTAATGTGCACCCACCACATGCCAAATGTGTTGCCATGTTTACTTCGCTGTTTTATACACATCTGCTTTAGCAGGGCAACTTTTTTTAAAAAATGACTCCCTTTCTTTCAGTTTCCTCAGTTGCATCATAGATACAGAGCGCTGCAGGAATATGGCCGCAGCCGTCGGGGGTCAGCAGGCTCATGCCCCCCCCCAAAGATGTCCACAGCCTAATCCCTATGAGCATGTTACTTCACATGGCAAAAGCAGATTAAGATTGCAACTGGAATTAGGTTGCTAATTAGCTGAGTTTAAAATGCAGAGATGATCCGGATTATCTGGGTGGCCTAAGGTAATTCTAAATGTTGGGGCTCAGGAAGCAATGCTCTGAAGTATGGCACTTTGACATGCTAAGTGCAATCGGTACCCAGGAAGGATTAGCTCAGCACCCCACAGACACCAGACTCCAAGGATGCTCAATTCCCTCACACGATATTTCCATGTTACCTGTACAGACACATCCCCCTACGTACTTTCAATCTTCTCTAGATTACTTGCAATATCTAACACAATATAAACGTTATGTAAATAGTTATTGTACTATATTTTAAAATTTGTGTTATTTTTTATTGTTGTACTGTTATTTTTTATTTCTTTTTTCAAATATACTTGATCCGTGGTTGGTCGAATCCATGGATGCAGACCTGCAGGTGTGGAGGGCTGTACTCTGAACTGAAGGTGCAGCCTCAGAACTAAGATAATCCAGCCTGGACAATAGCAAGACCCTCTCTGTACAAAAAATAAAAAACAGCCGGGCATGACGGTGCACGTCTGTAGTCCCAGCTACTTGGGAGGCTGAGGCAGGAGGATGCTTGAGCCCAGGAGTTGGAGGCTGCAGTGGGCCATGATGACGGCATTGCACTCTAGCCTGGGCAATAGAGTGAGACTCTGCCCCCTACACACACCAAAAAAAAAAAAGGGAAGAAAAGAAAAGAACTATTAATAAATTATCTCTGACCTTCTCCTGCCTCCTGTCTCTCCACCTTCCTTTTCTCCTGAAGCGCAGGGAGGGGTTTTCTCCGAAGTTTCCCTTGTCTAAGGGAAGTTCCTCTAGAAGGAATGCAGTTGTCTTGTCCCTGGGATCCACATTAACCAGAAAAGATTAACTCATACTGCAGAAGAGACTGAAAGTCTCTACGCCCAGGACACAGGTGCCCAGACAGACCTTCCACTGTCCTTTCCAGAGCTGCCGCTGGAGGGACGTCCTCTGCGCGGTAAGACACCTTTGCACTGCGTTCCTCCCCTCGCCCTCCCGTAGCTGGTCACCAGGACCCTCCAAGAGACTTAAGCCCCAATTTCTTTCTGTACTTAAAGGTGCTTTTTAAGCTTCAACCATCTGGCCCTTCTTGGAGTCTCACGCTTTGTGCGACCCCATGCGTATGCACGTAATAAATTCGTGTGCCCTTTCTCCTGTCCGTCTGCCTACTGTCAAGTGTATTTCTCAGACTCAAATGTGGAAGCTCTAGAAGGGAGAGAGAAGGTTCTCTCACCCCTACCCACGGGTCCTTACCTGCAGAAGAGGGAGGCAGGGGAAGAGCATGTGTCAGGGTGACAGGGCCTGAGAAAGACCCCACCCACCCTTGCGGGTTTGAAGATGCATGAAGGAGCCACCAGCCAAGAGAATTGGGCGGCCTCTGAAAGCTGAAAACAGCAAGGAAACGGCGTTGCCCCTGGAGCCTCCAGGAGGAGTGCAGCCCCATCTCCAGCTTCATTTCAGCCCCATGAGCACATTTTGGACTTCTGAGCTCCAGAACTGTAAGATGATAAATCCGTGTTGTTTTAAGCCACAAAGTGTGTGGTTATTGTTACCGCAGCCATAGGAAACTGACACGCCATCTTTGCAGAGCTACTGTTCCCAGGCACCAGGAAGCTCGATGCTCCCACAGGTGAGCTCATACCCACCTTAACAGATGAGGAAACAGGCTCAGAGAGATGAGGGGTCCTGAACGAGGGCTCACTGCTGACTCAGACACCAGACTCAGGCCACGCGCTTGCCCTCTGTGGCTCACTGGTCTCAAAACCCTGGTCCAGGAGTCCCTGCAGGCACAAGCAAGCATGTCCCAGGAAGTCCAGGCCTCAGGAAGAGGACTCCATCCCTCCCAGAGCTACTGGTGCCACCTGAGGAGGTGTTGACATGGCAGGACACCAAGCACAGAGATACTTCTGTACCTAGCTGCCTCAGTTTCCTCCTTCTGCTCCCTGAGTGCCCTTAGATCATCTCAAAAGAGCAGCTGTGTGAAGACACCCCTGTGTGCTGGTTGCCACCCAGGTGGGGGTGGCAGAGGATTGTGGGCCGTGGTGGGTGCCTCTCTAGATCACCTTGTAATCCCTGTTTAGCAAGATCTCATGGCGTCCAGTCCCATGTGGGATCTTCCCACCCTGAGAGAGCCATGACCCTCCCATCCCGGACAGAAAGGAAGCAGGAGTGGGGTGGGGAGGTCCCGTCTGTGGCCCCGTGCCTCTTCATTGGTCCATCTGTGCCCCGGCCCCCCCACCCCTGGCTCTGCAGAGCGTGTGGTGGGAGGCCATGACCCGTTCTAGGTCCTCCGAGAGGTCGGAGGAGAGGGCAGATGAGGATGTACAGCCACACCCCTCAAACTAGGAGGAGGAGTTTTCTCTCTCTTGTGTCCCAAGGGTCCTGAACAGCAGCTGACAACATTCAGTAGAGATATTGTCAATGAATGAATGAATGAGGGGAATGACAACCAAAATGAATGAATGAGGCGACAAGGTAGGGAACCCCAGTCCCTAGGCCCAGCCGGACATGGTGTCAGCTAGGGCTATTTCCCGGGTTGCCTTCAGCGCAGACTCAGTTTCCTCATCGCCAACCTGATGATCACACCTGCACACTTCCCACCAGGCCTGATACGCAGCACGCGCTGGCTTTAGTTTGTGGCTTATTTTCCTACCAAATTAGAAGCCCCTGAGGACAAGACTCAGGCACAGAGAATCAAGGAGTCATTTTTATCACCAGCTTCCAATTCTTCGGCACTCACCTGTGTCGGGCTCACGTCTCACCAGTTTACACAAACAGCCTGGGAGGGCACGACCGCTCTTGCATGGCCCGACACCGAGGCTCAAAGAATGAAGCAACTTCGCTCCTAAGTATGTGCCCGGAGAAGTGAAAACACACGTGCACACAAACGCTTGCACACCGTGTTCACAGCAGCGTGATTCCTAACAGGCAAAGAGCGGAAACAGCCCCAGTTGTTCATCACTGGAGGTGTGAATAAACCAAGTGTGATCGAGCCACATGGTGGAATACTATTCAGCCTTAAAAAGGGATGATTCTGAAAAACTAAAAATAGAATTACCATATGACTCAGCAATCCATTCCACGTCTGGGTTTACACCCAAAAGAGTTGCAAGTAGGGCTCAGAGAGAGAATCGTTCACCCGTGTTCACAACCCAGAAGTGGAAACAACGCAAGTGGCCATCGATGGCTGAACAGATAAACAAAATGCGGTTTGTCCACACAGCGGCGTATTATTCGGCCTTAAAAAGGAATTTCCGGCCAGGCGCGGTGGCTCACGCCTGTAATCCTAGCACTCTGGGAGACCGAGGCGGGTGGATAGCTCAAGGTCAGGAGTTCAAGACCAGCCTTAGCAAGAGCAAGACCCTGTCTCTACTATAAATAGAAAGAAATTAGCTGGACAACTAAAAATATATGTAAAAAATGAGCCGGGCATGGTGGCGCATGCCTGTAGTTCCCAGCTACTCGGGAGGCTGAGACAGAAGGATCGCTTGAGCCCAGGAGTTTGAGGTTGCTGTGAGCTAGGCTGATGCCACGGCACCATACAGCCCGGGCAACAGAGTGAGACTCTGTCTCAAAAAAAAAAAAAAAAAAAGGAATTTCCGACACATGCCACAGCATGGATGAACCTTGAGGACTTTATGCTGTGTGAAATAAGCCAGGCACGAAAGGGCAAATACTGCGCGGTTTAGCTTATATAAGGTCTCCAGAGAGGTCAAACTCATGGAAACAGAAAGTAGAATGGCGGTTGCCAGGGATCTGGGGCAGGGGAGAACGGGGAGTCTGTGGGGTACCGGGGTTCAGTTCTGCAAGATGAGAAGATTTACAGAGAGGGATGGTGGTGACGGTTGCACAGCCATGTGGATATAATTAACATTAATACCACTAAAGTGTACACCTAAAAGGGTTTGGGATGGTAAATTTTTTGCTGTGTGTATTTTGCTACAATTCACAATTTTAAAAAGGAAGGCAATGCTGACGTGCTGCGATGTGAACGAGCCTTGAACACATCACACTAAGTGAGAGAAGCCGGACACGGAAAAACGAACACTGCATCTGTATGAAATGTCCAGAGTAGGCAGATTCATAAAGAAAGTAGGTTCATGGTTCTAGGGGCGGGTGGGGGAGGAGATGGGGAGTGAGCGCGAACGGTCGGGGGTTGCATCAGAGGGCGACGGAAGTGCTCTGAAGCTAGAGATGTTTGCACAAGACATTTGAAAATGTATAAAAACCACTGAATTGTACACTCTAAAGGTGTGGGTTTTATGTGAATTATTATATCTCAATTCTCTTAAATGCAATAACTTGCCCCGGATTGCACAGTGAGTAAGAAAACCCAGGATTTGAACCCGGATTATTTCTCCTCGCTGGGCTCTCTGGCCGCCCAGAGCCTCACACAGACACAGCAGGAGGGCGTCCTGACCACCAGGCACCCAGAGATGTTGCTTCTCTCCTGGCAGCTTCAAAAAGAGAAACTTAAGGAACAAAGACCCTGAATTCCCCAGAATTCCCATCCTGACGACAGCCCTTATCCCACCGGCAGCCACCCAGCCCGGGTGACAGCCTGTGGCGTGTTATTTTGGACACTTGAGACTTTCCTCCTAGGATGTGGGTCCCAAATCCTTCCTCTCCCGATCTTCCCGCCTCTGGCTGATGACACAGAATCGTAATTACGTCCCCCCCCTCCCCGCACCCCGGCTGCTGCTTTAATTTGATAAACATAAAGTTGGAGCACGCTAATAAAGCCATCCATCATCCCACATCTCAGCGGCTCTTTGAGCTGAAGCCTCTACTTCTTTTTTTCCTAAATCAATTTTTAGAATGATAATGAATTTGATCTCGTTCAGGAATATCAGAGAAAGCAGGGATTGGTGAGACGACACTGGGGGGCTGCTGGTGGCCCAGGAAAAAGAGACACCTCTGGGATGTGTCACCTCTGCATGCCTTCCCTGAACACTCTTACAGACCCCAGGGCGCCCACCCCGGCCTCCCCCTCCCCAAATCCCACCCTACCCACCCATGCGGCCCATCCCCCACCTCCACGCGCAGCCCCAGCCCACTGTCCGCTGCCTTCCTGCTGGGCCCAGGCCCTGACCAGGAAGCCTCCCCCAGAGGCAGGTGTTTTGCATGACGTACAAGTCTCAGAGAATCCAGCCCTGCCCCACCTGGCACCTGGCCCACAGGTGTGGCTGGTCCACCTTCCTGACCCTCAGTGGAGCTCAACGGCCTTGGATGAGAGGATTTTCTGACTTTGTCCTCGGTGGTTCTTGACTCTAAGGAAGAGTCAAGTCAACACTGGAAGGGACGGCCCAGACACGTAGGGGCTGTCCCCAAACTCCCCCTCCTGAATCATCCCAATTTCTCTCTGCCTCGAGGCTGCTGGCTGGCAGGGACACCTTGATGGCTCAGAACTGGTCTCTTACAAAAAGCCCTTTCTTGGTTTCTTGACGATCCAGTGTGTGATGTTTGAAACACACAGAAATACCACTTGCACATGGTTAGAAAAGGTCACTGCCTCACGCAGAGAGCACATCAGCTCGGGCTGCTGTAGCAGATTGCCGCAGACTGGGGGCTCGAGCAACAGACGTTTGTTTCTCACAGTTCTGGAGGCTGGGGGCCTGAGATCAGGGAGGGCTCTCTTCCCAGTTTCCAGGGGGCCTCTTCTCATTGTTTCCTCAAAGGCACTAACCCATCCACGAGGGCTCCATCCTCATGACCTAATTACCTAGCAAAGGCTCCACCTCCAAGTACCGTCACATTGGGGATTAGGGTTTCAACATGTCAATTTGGCAGGGCGTAGGGGTAGGGGGGACACACTCACTCAATCCATAGCACTAAGCTAACCCAAAAACTCCCCAGTCTGGTATCTTGTGTGACAGCATAGACTTTGGGTCGAACAGCCCTGGGTTCAAATCCCAGCACTGCTGCTTCCGGGCTGCGTGGACTAGAGCATGTCCCCTGCCCGCCTGAGCTCTGGTCTCCTCCACCACGTAAACCGTGTCCTACCAGCACCTCCCTCCTCAGGCCCAAGGGAGGGGGCAGTGAGATCTTGCCTGTTGGACACTTGGCACGGGGACTGCACGTATACGCTCAGGATGAGCCTTAGACCTCACAGGGAGCCCCAAGCTTCCAGTGCTTTCTCTGTTCCCCGGCAGCTAGAACCAAAACCCCGACAGCCAGCAAGATCTGTCCACGGGGGCCAATGCGTCCCTTCTCCTTCTAATTCGGTTGCTTTAACAACCAGGTCCAGGGTGGTCCTCAGGCCTGGCGGGTGGAGGTAAAACTGCTCTTTCCCCGTCTCTTAGAGAAAGCAGACGCTGGGTTAAGGGACCTGAAGATGGGCTTGCATTTGGTCCCTGGGGAGACACTGACGCTTCCCTCAGCACAGTCCCTCTGCAAGCCGCACGGCCGGAGATGTGCAGGCCTGGGGTTAAGGGCAGACTTCGTCATTTCCCGTGCATTCTGCAAACACAGTCGTTTGTAAGGCGTGGTGGTGAGCTTGCCCTAAGTGCTATTGTGGTTGATTGCCAGTTAGGTGTACATGAGGCGCATCACGACATTTAATTTTCATGGAAGTGTGTACCATTGAAGAACCCCCACCGATCTCTGGAACCTGGAAAAGCCAGGTGCCCAACAGGGCAGTGAGCGTAGACACAGGGCCCCAGCGTGCCCGTGGCCAGGGCACCCGGAACTCCTGTCCCTCTGGAACCCACAATACCTACGGACAGAGCACTTCCCGCTGAGCTGGACCTTCCAGGCATATATTCTGTTGGGTTTTTTTAAAAATTAAGGTGAAATTCACATAAAATAAAAATTAACTATTTTATTTTATTTATTTTTTTGAGACAGAGTCTCACTCTGTTGCGCGGGCTAGAGTGAGTGCCGTGGCATCAGCCTAGCTCACAGCAACCTCAAACTCCTGGGCTCAAGCAATCCTTCTGCCTCAGCCTCCCGAGTAGCTGGGACTACAGGCATGCGCCACCATGCCCGGATAATTTTTTCTATATATTTTTAGTTGGCCAATTAATTTCTTTCTATTTATAGTAGAGACA